>PVKP010001524.1:0-144066 GCA_004027715.1 Plecturocebus donacophilus | reverse complement strand
CAATGGGCTACAGTGTCACTTCAGCTGCTCAACTGGAGGACAAGCTCCGTGTGGCCATTGAAGCATCAGCTGCCTCTCTGGCCTCCCTCCAGTGACAAATCACGTCACTAGCCCAGGTTCCTACAAACTCGTATGCGAGAAATTGGACGAGTAGCCATCAACCAAATGCTGCTACATCCCTTCGTCTAGCTCTCAGTCGAGGCACCAGACAACTGACCTGTCCCCCTTACTTCGCTCCTATTCAGCAGGAAGTAGTCAGAAAGAGCGGCGCCCTCTATCTATCATCAAAAGGTCGGAATGTAAGGCCGGTTGCCTTGCTGGGAGCTCGGACGCACCCCCCCCCCCAGCTCCTTTTTCCCTTTTACAAGCCCCGAGCAAGCTCGGACATGCCCCGAACAAGCTCAGACATGCTCAGGCATGTTCCCCTCTCCCTTGCTCGCATAGCCTCGTCTTCCCTTAAGGAGCCCAGTATGCAAACAAGGTGCTGCAACCATAGCTTCTTAATACCCAATAGCAGCTAAGCCTTAACAACCAACAGTGGCTGAGTTTTAACAACCAACAACAAGCCAAGTCCTAGGTCAAGGCTTGTAACTTACCCAATAGCAGTCTTGCTCTCCCTCAACCAATCGAGCTGTTTCACTCCCTATAAAACCCCCTGTCTGAGAGGAGTCTGTGCGACTTCTCCAGCCCCTCCTGTCCGGACCGCAGAACCTCACCAGGGAGCCTGAATAAATTCCCTTGCATTGGATTATTTTGGTGCTGGCCTGTTTCTTCATTTTATCCTCGGAAACAAACCTTACACCAGGGAGATAAGCTCCCAGGGATGTCTGGCTGTCTCTGCCTACAAATGAGGTCGTCTCATTTCTCAGGGCAGTCCTCCCAAAGAAGATGCACATATGCAGGATATTGGAAGAGAAAACAAAGCCAGGAAGAGATGCACAGAAAAGGTAACAAGGAATTGCAGACATGACAGCAAGATGGCAGAATGGAAAGCACTGGCTTATCCCCCCTCCCTCCTCCCCCTCCTCCCCGTCATGGAAATACAAGGTATACAGGTCAGAGTAGCATTGTGAGAACTCTAAAAACCAATTTGGAAGCTTCAGCAACCAAGCTCATGCTCAACCCAAGAAACCACAATCAAAATGATAGGAAATTACTCAGCATTTTTGCTCACCATTGCTTGACCACATCTCTGGGTGGTTAGAAGCAAACTGACTAAATCCTGGCTCCTTCCTTGGCACATAAGCAGAACTTGCCAAGTTCTGACTTGTTTGTGAAAAACCTGAAGGATTGGTTTCTGATCAAGTAATCATCATTGGTTACTTGACTGAGCACTGACAGGAGTGGCAACATCCTTTGAATATCAGGTTGGAAGTCCCTGAAAGCAGTGGCAGGTTCTGCAGCATGGGATTCAGGGGGCTGCAGACCCATGGAATCCTGGGGATGAGAGATTCTGAAAAGAAGGGCACAACAGAACAAAGCTCTTCAGAAGTAGGGGTGAGACTGTTAATACGTTTAAAGGCAAGTATGTCTACAATGAGAAACATATCAAATATCAAAGCTCCTAATTATATGTAACAAACAAAAAATTACAGAAAAGCTTCACAACTGCAGATTAACACCCTACTTTCAATGGTTGTAACAACCAGAGAACCAATAAGGAACTATGTCCTGACCACCGGTACAGACAACCTATGGGTTCTGTACATGTTGTAACAAACATGTACAGAACACTACTTAGCAGCATACACATTTTTCTTAAGTGCATATGGAACATTTTTCAGGCTAGACCATATGCTAGTCCACAAAACAAGTCTTAATAGACTTAGGAGGATTGAATTATACAAAGTGTCTTTTCTGATCACAATGGAATAAAAGTAAAAAATGAAAACTAGAAATCAGACAATACACTTTTTAATCAAAGAAGAAATCACAAGCTAGAAAATCTTGATAAAAATAGAGAATATATCGGAACCTATGGGATGCAATGAAAGCAAGGCTGAGAGGAAAATTTATAGCTGTAAACATTTAAGACAGGTCTGAAAATCAACAATATAACTTCGCAACTTAAACCTAAAAAGAAAGATGCCAAAAGAAATAAAAATTAGAGCAGAGACAGAAACCAAGCTAGGTTCTTTACAAACAAAATTCACAATTAGTTTAAGAGACTTAAGTAACTAAGATGAGAAATGAAAGAGGCCAGGTGTGGTGGCTCACACCCATAATCCTAGCACTTTGGGAGGCTGAGGCGGGTGGATTGCCTGAGCTCAGGAGTTGGCCACTAGCTTGGTCAACATGATGAAATCCTCTCTCTACTAAAATACAAAAAATCGACCAGGCGTGCATCTGTAGTTCCAGCTACTTGAGAGCCTGAAGCAGGAGCACTGCTTGAACTCAGGAGGCAGAGGTTGCAGTGAGCCAAGATCTCACCACTGCACTCTAACCTGAGGGACAGAGTGAGACTCCATCTCAAAAAACAAAACAAAAAAACACACACAAAAAGAAATGGAAGAGGAAACATTACAATTGACTTTACAAAAGCAAAAAAGACCAAGAGCTATTAGGAATTGTATGCCAAAGGATTGGATAATCTACATGAAATGGACAAATTCCTAGAAACATATAAAATCAATTTATTGAGAATGAAAATCTGAATAGGCCTATAACCAGCAATTGAGATTTAATCAGTAATTAAAAACCTCCAACAATGAAAAGCCCAGAACCAGATGGCTTCACTGGTATATTCTAAACATTTAAAAATAATCCCCCCAAAACTCTTCCAGAAAATTGAAAAGGGAACCCTTCTAAACATTCCACAAGGCCAACATTACCCTGACACTAAAGACAAAAAACACCAGACCAGTATTGCTGATAAGTATTGAGACAAACTTATAACAAGGTACCAACAATTTAACAGCACATTAGAAGGATCATACACCATGACCAAGTGGGTTTCATTCCTGGAATTCAAGGATGATTCTGTATATGATAAAGGAAAGTCAACGTAATATACCACATTCACAGAATGAAGGAGGAAAAAAAACTACTGATGTGGAGAAAGCACTTAAATTTACCTGTTCATGATTAAAGACAAACTAGGAATAGAGGAAAACTACCTCAACGTAAAAGTCATATATGAAAAGCCCGCAGCCAACAATCATACTTAGCGGTGAGAGACTAGAAACTCTAAGATTGGTAATAGGTAAAGAATGCCTTGTCTTTGTCACTTCTATTTAACATAGTACTGGATATGTCTTTGTAAGAGCAATTAGGGAAGAAAAAGTAACAAGACATCTAAATTGGAAAGAATTATCTGTTCAGACATGATCTTTTATGTAGGAAACCCTAAAGATTTCACAAAAATGCCCATTAAAACCCCATTAAAAAGTGGGCAAAGTACATGAACACTTCAAAACACTTCTCAAAAGATGGCCCACAAACATGAAAAGTTCAACATCACTGATTAGAGAACGCAGATCAAAACCACAATGAGATACCATCTCTTGCCAGCCAGAATGGCAATTATAAAAAAAGTCAAGAAACCAGATGCTAGTGAGGCTGTGGAGAAATATGAACACTTTACACTGTTGGTAGAAACGTAAATTACTTCAACCATTGTAGAAGACAGTGTGGCGATTCCTCAAAGACCTAGAAACAAATACCATTTGACCAAGCAATCCCGTTAGTAAGTATATACCCAAAGGGATGTAAACCATTCTGTTATAAAGATACATGTACATATATGTTCATTGCAGCACTATTCACAATAGCAAAGACATGGAATCAGCCCACATGGCTGTGATAGACCAGATAAAGAAAATGTGGTATATGTACATTGTGGAATACTATGCAGTCATAAAAAGGAATGAAATCATGCCCTTTGCAGGGACATGGATACAGTTGGAAGCCATTCTTCTCAGCAAACTAATGCAGGAGCAGACAACCAACCACCACATGTTCTCACTTTTAAGTAGGACCTGAACAATGAGAACACATGGACACAGGAAAGGAAACAACACACACTGGGACCTGTGGGGTTGGGGTGGGGAAGGGGGAGGTAGAGCATCAGGATAACTAATGCATGTGGGGCTTATTACCTAGGTGATGGGATGATAGGTGCAAACTACCATGGCACATGTTTACCTATGTAACAAACCTGCACATCCTGCACATGTATCCTGCAACTTAAATTTAAAAAATCCTGTTAAATAAGAAAATTCAGTTAAGTAGTAGGGTGTGAAAAATAAAGAAAAACTTAAACTCAAAAAGAATACTTAAGAATAAACCAAGGAAGTGAAAGACAAACACTGAAAACACTAATGAAAGTGACGCAAAGACATTTCATGTTTGTGGACTGGTGTGTTATTAATAGCAATACTATCCAAATTTATCTATAAATTTAGCATCACCTCCATCACAATCTTAATGTGCTTTTTAAAAAATAAAGTTTTAGCTAAATTCATATGGAATTTCAAGGAACCTAGAATAGCCAGAACAATTTGAAAAAGAACAAGGTTGGAAGTCTTATACTTCCTGACTTCAAAGTTATAAAGCTACAACAATCTAGATACTTAGATACTGCCATAAAGTCATAGACCAATATAATAGAAGAGTACCCAGAAATAAATCCTGTCATTATGGTTGAGTTATTCGACAAGGATGCCAAAACCATTGAATGGAGGAAAGAATAGCCTCTTCAAATGGTATTGAGTAAACTAGATAAACCATGCAAAATAAAGAAGTTGAATCTTTACCTTATAGTACAAAGTTTATTCCATATATAAAAAATTAACTGATCAAAGACTTACATAAAACCACAGAACTGAACTTAGAACACATCAGTAAAGTTTGACCTTTAATTTGGTAACAGTTTCTTGGATATGACAAAAGCATAGGCCAAGGTAAAAACATACATTGGACTACAGTTAGAAACATCTGTGCAAAGATCACAATGAATCGAGTGAGGAGGCAACCTATGGGATGGGAGAAAGTATTTGCAAGTCATATCTTATAAGGGGTTAATATCCAGGATAAATACCAAGTACTCTTGCAATTCAACAACTAAAGAAGTGGGCAGAGGACTCATCTGAGGGATGTCTATTCAAATGGTGAAGCGGCACAGGAAGAGATGCTCACCACCACTAGTCATTGGGGAAATGCAAATCAAAGCCACTATGAAATAGCCCCTAACACTCATTAGGATGGCTACCATGGAAAAACACCACAAAATAAGGGATACCAAGGAGGCAGGGAAATTGGAAGCCTTGTTGGTGGGAATATACACTAGTACAGCCACTATGTAAAAGAGTATGGTAGCTTATCAAAATTAGAATTATATGAACCAGAAATTCTACTTCTGGGTATACCAAAAAAGGTGAAATAGGGGCCTCAGATGTCTGTATATCCATGTTCATAGCAGCATTATTCTCAAAAGCCAACAGGTAGAAGCAACCCAAGTGTCCCACAGATGAGCAAAGTATACATACAATGGAATATTGTTCAGCCTTAAAAAGAAAACTGGCTCATGTCACAACATGGATGAGCCTTGAAGACATTACACTAGGCGAAATCAGCCTATCACAAACCGACATACTATATTATTCCACTTATGAGGTACCTACAATAGTCATATTCATAAAGATAAAATGACTTGCCAGGAGCTGTGGGGGAAGGTACAAAGGAGGGTGTAAGTTTCAGGTTGGGCAGGTGCAGAATTCTGGAGGCTGGTTGTAAACGTGAATGTACTAATGAACTGTATTTGTAAAATGGTTAAGATAATATATATTTTACTACAATTTATAAGAAATTGGAGGGTCTAGATTGAGCATGGACTGTCCACTATACTTAGGAGAAACTTCTTGTAAAACACCTTTTAGAATAAGGTTAAGGACAAATAGTCAACTGTTACCCCTGGGATTTATTTGTAACACAATCTGTAATGGAGACTGAGCAAAGCTACTACCTCTTACCTTGGTGTGCAGAATTGGGAGATAAGGGTGAGCCATTTGGAAGTCTCTGGACTTCTTACAATGTCACTATTCGTTCTCTACATTAAAAGGGAAAAGAGTACCTGAAATAGCATTCCTCAGAGAAAGGGAATTTCAGGTTGATAGTCTGGGGTCAAAGTAATATTTAATGAATGCTGGGTTCTCTTTTGAACATGAACACTGTTTTAGAAACAGTGATTGAACACAGGAATGAATTGTAAGCAGTTGTAACTTTGCCACTCCACTGTGCGATCCCACTGTAGCTTTGTAGCTTTGACTGGATTTTGATCAGTAGGACCGAAGGGCACCCAGGATAGTTTAAGAGTGCTCTGCCAGTAGAAATAACTAGCAGAAGTAGACAGGTCAAACAGGACTAACTTCCTCCCAAACCAAATATAGCCCAAAATTGTCTGAGAGTGATGGGGATTATCTTCAAGGGATAATGAACTTACTGAACAAAAGTGAATATCAAAGGAAGTAAATTGATAAGGCCTGTTTTATACTCATTTGAATTATGCAAGTAGCCAAAGTTCAGGACAAAGGCACTTTCAGCAGTTAGTATTCTAGTCTGTCCCACAACAAGCTGGTCAGATAACCTTAACCCCCGCACTTAAGGACGCTGACCCCCTTTCTTTTTGGAGTCCAGGTACCACTCCCAGCTATATATCAAGGGTTCCACAACCCCCTTTCTCCTTGCGTTCATTTAATTTGCTAGATGGCTCACAGAACTCAAAGCAGCACTTAAGTTATGGGATACATGTGCAGAAGAGAAGCACTTTTCTTGTATTTACTCATTTTATTATACAGGCTATTACAAAACACACATGAACAGCCAGAGGGAAGAGATGCACTGGGCAAGGCATGTGGGAAAGGGCTGCAGAGCCTCCATGGCCTCTCCAGTATGCCACCTGCCAGGCACATGCATGTGTTCAGCTACCCAGAAGCCCTATGAACCTGGCTTTTGGTCTTCGTGGAAGTTTCATTACTTAGGCATGATTGACTACATCATTGACCACTGGTGATCAACTTTTAGCCCTTTCTTCTGACAACCCAAGGTTGTGGGGGTGGGGCTGGAAGTCCCAACCCTCAAATCATGCTTTAGTCTTTCCAGTGACCAGCTCCTATCCTGAAGCTATCTAGGGGACACTAGTCAGTATTGGCATTATCACTCTAGAACTTTCAGGACCTGTATATTAGAGAACAGGGATAAAGACCAATTATCTACTTTATACCATAGTGTATCTCAAGCACATAGAACCATCAGGTGATATTACAGCCCTACAGAGAACATATGAAATGGCCCTTGTGGGGTTGACAAGCACAAGCCAGGCTTTAGGTAGAATTATAGTTAGGCATTAGAGTGTGTTGGCACATTTTGACACACTTCTGTGAAGTTGCCGACTGAGTCACATAGCATGCTATTTGCTTCTCCATTGTTCCTGTAGATAGGTTCTCTAATGATGGAATAAGACTTTTGCTCAAACATTGTTTAAGTTGTTTCCAGAACCCCAAAGCACCAGAATGAAGACCACCTGAGGAACTGACTCAGCACAAGGATTCTGTTTCTTCATCTCCCTGTCACGTGACTTGACTTCTCATTTTCAGGACCAGTCAGTGATCCCCCTACACCTCAGCCTGCCATCTGTCCCACCATCTGCCCAGATTCCTTAAAACCTTTATTTCCAAACTTCTCAAGGAGGTGGATTTGAAGTTCCCTCCTATCTCATTTGGGCGGCCCTGTGATTAAACACTGCTGCAACCCTCAATGTCTCAGTATATTGACTTGCCAGGTATCAGGCAATGAATCTGTAACAGTTATGACATATAGTGGCAATGTAGCCAGGAGGCCCCTTATGGAAATCTGCTCATGGCTCAGTTCCCCCACTTGTCATTTCAGTGGCTCAGAGACAAACTCAAGAGGTCACCTGGCTCTTTAAGCCATAGATGATCTCTGAAGCCTTCCCTACTGGCTGGGCATAGCTGAACTGTGGTACATACACTTGTTTCCAGCAGAAATATGGCGTCTAGACCTGGAAGAACCCATTTTTCTAACTTGTTTGCCTCCTTGGAGGTCGTGTAGCCTCTCCAGACCTCTTGCTGACCCTCCTTTATCACTAAGAAAAGCCCTGTTGGGGGTTGGGGTGAGGGGTGGGATTTTTTCCAACCAAAAAGGAAATAAAGGACACTCTGGGAGAAGTACTCTTAGGCTTGTCTGGGTCTTAGTTTCAAAACCAAATTACAGAACCGATTTGTGAGTCCTTTTGTTGTGTCTTGTGTGAAAAGCCTGAAGGAGTTGCTAGTGGAAGCTCAGTGGGCCCGACTTGGAACCTGTTTGTTCTCACCACTTGCAGTCAGTGAGCCCTGGAGGAGTCATGCAGCAGCTTGGTAGCCCAACTCCAGGTGGTCATCTGCTCTATCACACTTGAGTGACCATTTGCTAGATTACTTGGCTGGGGGTCATCCCTCTCCACCTTGTATGGATCAATAGTGTCAGGTACTAGCTGGGGCAAGTGTGAGCCTTGCCAGGTTAAACTCAGGCACTGAGCAGACCAGCAAGTGTTTGCTGTGTGTGTAGTGTAGTTGTCTTGGCTGATATGGAAAATGCTAATTTGATTCCCTGCAAACAGTCCATTGGGCCATATCCTCCAAAATTGGGTTTTTTACCTACAGACTCACAGAAACTGACTTACTTTGTAATGCAGCCTGGTCCCAGTACTCGTTAGAACATGGGGAAAAGTGGCCAGAAAATGTTTTCCTTAATTATAATACCATCTTGCAGTTACACCTGTTGTGTAAGAAAGAAAAGTTGAAATCCCGTATGTATAATGTTTTGTGTTGTTTTGACAAAAGCCGATACAGAAAATGCAAAACCGTGGTAACATGGAATGTTAATGCAAACAATTTTGTACCAGTGGAATCACAGGAAAAGGATGACAATACTTTGCTAGTTCAGTTGAATGAGCCATTGGATTCACCTTCCCCACTTGATAGGGGTGATGCAACTATGCCACAAGCATTTGAATCAGATTCCCTGCCTTCAAAAGGGCAGGAACCTGGAACTACAGGAATGGTCTCCCCTTTTTGCCACTGTGAGGGAACCCAATTTGGCCAGGGCACCACTTTAGCTCTAGAATGGCAATTCCTCCATTAATGGCTACTCATGGCAGGATTGATGGTGACACAGGACACTCCATAGGGCTTATTTGGGTCTATTCCTCATTATCTACTTCTGACTTAATTGGAAAAGTAATATGCCCTCCTATTGGGATGATTCACAATGAACGTTTTCCCCTGTATTTGCAATTCATAACCCCACCAGGGTCAATGTCCAAAGCTTGTTCAACAGTTTTAACTTCTGAGAGACAGAATGGTTTTAGGAAAGACTAAAAAGGCAGATCCCCCAACCCAGTACGCCAATTCCCCCAGTAACCCAGTGTGGCCTGCTGCCCAGGTCACAGTGCCCACAGCCAACCCTAACTAGAATGTTGACACTGGAGGTAGGGCTAAGCTTTAGCATTATTGTGCTCAAGATTTCACTCCAGCCAGACCCCATAAAGGAATACCAAAGTAGAGAAGTCTTAGGTTTCAAGAAGTAGGACAAGAACCCAGGTAGAGTCCCTCAGAAATCCTGGAATACTTTTTGAAACACTTAAGCAATAAGCTGATACTGACTCTAAGGCACCAGAAAGTTAAAGTAATAAACATGATGTTTATTAGCAAAAATGCCTTATATTCAGAGAAAGTTGCAAAAAGGAGCACTGGCCATGTCTTTGTCCCAGTTGGTGAAGGTTGTTTAAGGTATTCAGCAAAAATCAATGTCGGAAGAACAATGAAAAGATGCAATAGCAAGCCACCATACTGGCAGCTTCTGACTCAAGGAACCCCCAGACCACCATGAGGGTACTCCCCAGGAATTCCACTTAAGGCAGGGCTCCCTGGGCCCCATGCTCCCTCAAGAAAGAAATACCCTACTGGGGGTCCTAACCAGTGGGTCTACTGCAGACAGGAGATTCTAATGCAGACAAAACAGTCCACTGGAAAAACGATTACCAATACCTCAAAAGGGCTAATATGGGTGTGGGAGTGGGGTAGGGAATCAATCTCTTGTTCAACAGATGCCCAAAATAGCTGAAGGGTCTAGGGCTGAGGATTTTGAGATTTAGAAATGACAGTCCAAGGTTTCCCTCTAACCCAACTAATACACTCTGTGTTCCCACATGGAACCCCGGGTCACTATGACCATGGTAAATCAACTTTTGGACTTTTGATACTGATGTAACCTGTTTGGTATTAAGTACATTCATATCCAAACCATTGTCAAACTATAAAAGTGACTGGGGCCTCGGGGGAGGACCCTGAAGACCATTTCTCCAATCCCTGGATCATCAACTGGGACAGGTTCAGTTAAAAACAGCTTATACGTGCCTGAATGATCCATTTTGACACATTAACTCTTGACTAAGCCGAATGCAAAGGTTACATTTTCTCTGGGACAGCTATCAGAATCCCCACAGGTCAAGCTTGTACCTTGCTAGCTTCATTGTTATAAGCAGCTTAAAAGGCTGTCCCTATTTTTGAAGAATTGCTCTAAGAGATGAATCCTGATACATGGGCAGACAGGAGGCAAGGGAGGGCCAAATCCACAACCCCAGTATAGGTGAAGGTGTATACAAGGATGGAACCACTCAATCTGAAACACCCTTTGAGAGAACAAGCGTGAACTATTCACCATTTGTTCTCCACTTTCCTCCAGGATGAACTTACATGGGGACTGGCAAAGTCTAACCACCACCTATCCCCTCAGTTCAGAAACTTTGGACCAAAGAATATAGGTTTGTTTGGATTTGAGAAAGTTACACAAGACATTTATCCAGTGGTGTCCAGCCTTATACATTACTCACAGCCTTAATTGGTGAGCCTTGCTACTTTATGGTCTTAGACATGAAAGATGCTTTGTTTTGCATTCCAAGTCCAGAGTCCAAAGAATTAGGAAGGAAGACTCATACAACTAAGGAAAAAACAGTAGTACTGCTGTTTGTCATCCAAGACTTTAAGATTTCTAATCACTTTTGGGAAAGTTTTCCCTAAGGACCTCCAGAGTTTGCAATTAAAAGATAGGGGTCTACTCCAATGTGTTCATGACATTAGTTACTAGCACAACCAGAGAGGCTTCTAATCAGAACACTATACTTAAATTTTCTGGCCAAATGAGCTTAAAAAGGCATCCAAGAAAAAGGCTCATATCTCAACTCTTGGTTAGGTATCTTGGATTTTAGCTCTCAAGGGCAGAAAAACCGGTTCCCTGACTGAAGGGAAGCAAGGAATCCTTTTGACCTATTATGCACAAGAAAAGCAAAGAATTGGTTTAGGAATGCTGATGTAGGACTTGGGGAACACCAAGAGGGCAGTTGCTTACTTTTCAAAAGCAGTTGGACATCACCAAGGGACAGCCATCTTACCTTTGGGCTGTTGTTGTCACCTGTGACCTACTTTGGGGAGAGAACAGTTGACCCGGGGCCAGCTCACGGCAGGGCATACACCTTACTGTATACTTTTATTGGAACAGAAAGGAGGCTACTGGCCGATCTCTGGAAGGCTAGGCTATCCTCCAGAGTGTCTCAAATGTGACATTAAGAGGTGTTTCTACCTTAAGTCCTGCTACTTTACCCCAAGATAGCATATGAACCTATAGGTGACTGTTTACGAACTATTGAACAGGTTTATTTGACCCAACCATATTTGGCCAATCGATCTTAGAAGATTCAGAGATGTTCACAGATGGAAGCTTCATGGACCAGGGAGAGCAGAAAGCTGTATATGCAGCAATAACACATTACCTAGAAGCTGAAATACTTCCTCATGGGAAGTCAGGATGGAAAGATGAACTCGAGACAGGATGGGTAGTCAAAGAGGTAATCATGTCCTTGGGACATGGCTACTATACAGTTAACACAATAAGCCCCAGCATTCACATTGTAGTCAAGCTTATTCAAGCTCAGCTATCTCTCGTAGGCAATTTTCCCTATAGAGGGCATGCACATTTTGATTTTTACCTCTTTTCAGATTGGCCCTTTGCTGATTTTAATAGTAAACACACCCCTGGGTGGGTATTTCAGATGCTGAGACATAATGTATGAACAAGTATGTACCACTACTGCACATGTATAAAGAACCACCCAGAACATGTTTACTAATAATAGCTCTTCCCACCCCCTTATGAATAATCATGTAAGACTTCCATAAAGGCAATCTCTCATAGTGCCAGTCTTGGCTGTCTCATCCTTGCGAGCATCCTACCCAGAATTTTCTCAGGGTATACTATCTGTTCTGCACCTACCTTTCAAAGTATTCTTTCACCTTTGCAGTAAGTTGCTCTATGCTGCATCTCCTTTGCAGTATGACTTGTTTAGATTCTCGCAAAATAAGAAGAACCAAGGTTTCATAGCAGCCATCAAACTCATCACCCTGACCTGGGTGCTTCAACTAGATGAAGACCCATGAGTCACACTCTATACTGATTTGAGATTAGCCTTTTCTGTGGTTCATGCTCATGGGGCCATTTTGAAGGAAATCGGATTTTTAACCTCTCTGGTAACAAATTAAGCATGCTAAGAATTTTTAACTCTGTTGAAGGCAGCCCTGGTCCTTAAAGTAGCAGCAATAATTCATTGCCCTGGACATCAATGTACAGTTTGGTGTCAAAATACAGTAACTGGGCAGACAAGGCTGCAAAGAAAAAGATCCAAAACTTTAATTAAACGCCTGAAACAGACACCTTGAATCACCTATATACTATACTTGGATGACCTGAAAAGAGCACTTGACTGGGGCTGACCCCAACTGACAAACCTAGGACAGATGAATAATATAAAAGGGGATAGTCCTGGACACCTCACATATGACAGTATTGGACATTCATGACATCATGTATTATAACTGGGATGTCACTGTCCAATGGATTCAGAAATATCTTAGCCCACTATGAATATGGCTGTTCTAAGTGTATTTGTGCCTGAAACAACTTCAAAACCAGTCCTCTACTCTTGATGCGAGGGGTTCAGGTGTGGAAGGAAAGGCAAACTGAAGATTGGCGGGTTGACTTCACTATGATGCTAAGTGTCACGAAAATCTATCTGCTTATGTTTGTAGACACTTTCAGATGTACTGAAGCATTCTTTTGTGGACAAAAAGGTTATTAAGGCTTTGCTCAAAGTTGTCCCTCAGTTTGGCCTGCCCATTTCTACTCAAAGTAACAGTGGTGCTGCCTTTGTGGCCAAGGTCACCCAGGATGTTTCTCAAAACCTTGGTGCAACTTGGAAACCACACTGCTTGAAGGTCACAGTATACAGGAAACACTGAAAAGATGAATCATCCCTTTAAGACTAAGATTTGTCAGGAATCAACCAGATCTGGAATAAGGTTTTGCCTATTGCCCTGCTCAGAGTAAGACTGCTCCATAGAACTGTTTCCAAATAAAGCCCTTTTGAAACTTTACATGAGAGAAGCTTCCTGTGCTTCTCCCATTAAACCAAAAGGTCCCAAAAGCATACCTGTATAAGAGCTAGACACTGTCAGGTATGTGCAATCCTCAGGTTTGATTGCCGTAAGTCTTCTAGTAGGTTGTTTCTGACAGATGTGCCTGTACATTTAGTCTGAAGATTGGGTTCTATTGGAGACATGGAGGAATCAACACCATGATCAACTGAAGTCCCTAATAGAATGGACCATATGAAGTGTTGCTAGTGATTTGCTCCTCCATGAAACCTAAGGGAATTAAGGCTTGAGTCTACCACAGCTGTGTAGAGCCTGCCCCATCTGACTGACTTCCAGAGCTGAGTCATCCCTAAACTTAATGGATGAGCAAGCCTCTGATTGATCTCAAGTTTCGCTAAGAACTAGGTAATACCAGACTTCATGAGCCTAAGCTTTCCATCTGCTTTTTGCTAATCAATAGCCTAAGCTCTTACGCCTTGATTATGTTGTTTTTGGATTCATTACTATCATCGTCCTATGTAAGAAGTTAGGTGAAGGGGCCAAGATGGCGGACTAGAAACAGCTATAGTGTGTGGGTCTCAGAGAGGAACAAAAGGGGCAAGTAAATATGGTAGCTTCAACTGAAACATCCAGGTACTTGCAGTGGGACTGTTGATAGAAATGGCTCAACCCACGGAGAATGGAGAAAAGCAGGGCAGTCCACCTGGGAGTGACAGAGCCAAGGAAACTTCCCCTCGAGTGAGTGAATGTGTGACCCCAGGAGCCTATGCTTCTCCCACAGATCTTTGCAATTCTCAGGTCAGGCGATCCCTTCATGAACCCACTCCACTAGGGTCTTGGTCTGATACACAGAGCTATGTGGAATCTTGACAGAACAGCTACTCAGGCATGCTGGAGACCCAGAAACTTTACATATTCCAGCTCTGGGCTCCCCAGCAAAGGCAATTGCAACTCAAGCAAGATAGGAGGTTGGACCTTCATACACACCCCTAGGAAGGGAGCTGAAATCCAGGGGGCTGAGCAGTGATGGTCTGCAGGCCCCACTTCCATAGCACCTCATAGGATAAGACCTGCTGGTTTGGAATTCCAGCCAGCCACTGGCAATGGTGTTGCACCTACCTGGGATGGAATGGAGTTCCTGGGGAGACGGGCAGGCCGCTATCTTTGCTGTTTGGGCAACTCAGCTGTTCCAGCCTGCACGCTTTGAAGAGTCCACAGCTGCTTTACCAAAACATGGCCAGACATTGCTTCTTTAAGCAGATCCCTGATCCATTCCTTCTTAGTGAGCAGGACTTCCCAACTGGGGCCCTCCAGCCACCCCTGCCCATATTTCTGGTGGACAGAGATTTTAATTCTCCCTGGGATGGAGCTCCCAGAGGGAGGGGCAGGCTGCCATCTTTCCTTTTGGGCAATTTAGACATTTCAGTCTGTGGGCTTTGGAGTATCTGAGACAACTGGGGGTGGAAGCAGTACCCCAGAACAGCACAGTTACTCTATGAAAGTGTGACTAAACTGCTCAAGTCCCCAATCCCATTCCTCCTGGCCCAGTGAGACCTCTGAATCAGGGTTTCCAGCTACCTCCTACAGGTGTATGTGGGCCAGCAACAGGTCTGTACCTCCCGGGCCTGAGCTCCTGGAGGAAGGGGCAAGACTGCCATCTTTGCTGTTTCACAGCCTTCACTGGTGATACCTTTAGGTACTGGGAAATCTAAGATGACTAGGGACTGGAGCAGACCCCCAGCAAAATATAGCAGCCCTATGGAAAAGTTGCCAGACTGTTAAGAAACCCACCCAATGGTCAACAATCTTAAAGACTGAGGATAGAGAAGAAGCATTTTGGTTTTTGGAATTTTCAGCCTTTTGCACTGGTTTTTCCTCATCCTCATGAATTTATCCACCTTTGGTCTTTGATGTTGGTGACCTTCAGATGTGTTTGAGTGGACATCCTTTTTGTTGATGTTGATGCTTTTCCTTTCTGTTAGAACAGTCAGGGCCCCTCTGCTGCAAGTCTGCTGGAGTTTGCTGGAGGTCCACTCCAGACCATTTGCCTGGGTATCACCAGTGGAAGCTGCAGAACAGCAAAGATTGCTGCCTGTTCCTTCCTCTGGAAGCTTCGTCCCAGAGGGGCACCCACCAGATGCCTGCCAGAGCTCTCCTGTACAAGGTGTCTGTTGGCCCCTTCTGGGAGGTGTCTCCCAGTGGGGAGACACAGGGATCAGGGATCCACTTAGAGGCAGCAGTCTGACCCTTAGAGCTCAAATGCTGTGCTGGGAGATCTGCTGCAGAGAGCTGACAGGCAGGGATGTTTAAGTCTGCTGAAGCTGCACTCATAGCTGCTCCTTCCCCCAGGGGCTCTGTCCAGATAAGTTTTTATAGATAAAACTCCCAGGGAGATGGGAGTTTTATCTATAAGCCCCTGACTACTGGGGCTCCTGCCATTTTTTCAGAGATGCCCTGCTCAGAGAGGAGAAATGTAGAGAGGTAGTCTGGCTACAGTGGCTTTGCTGAGCTGTGGAGGGCTCCACCCAGTTGGAACTTCCAAGATTATTTACACTGTCAGGGAAAAACCACCTACTCAAGCCTCAGTAATGGTGGACGCCCCTCCCCCCACCAAGCTCCAGCATCCCAGGTTGACTTCAGACTGCTGTGCTGGTAATGAGAATTTCAAACCAATGGATCTTAGTTTGCTGGGCTCCGTGGGGGTGGGATCTGCTGAGCTAGCCACTCAGCTCCCTGGCTTCAACCCCTCTTTCCAGGGGAGTGAACAGTACTGTCTCACTGGCATTCCAAGGTGTCACAGGGGTGTGTGTGTGTGTGTGTGTGTATAAATATATATATACACAAATATATATATATATATATACACACAAATATATATATATACACAAATATATATATATACAAATATATATATATATATATATATAATAAATAAAAGACTTCTGCAGCTAGCTCAGTTTCTGCCCAAATGGCTGCCTAGTTTTGTGCTTGAAACCCAGGGCCCTGGTGGCATAGGCACCCAAGGGAATCTCCTGGGGTGTGGGTTGCAAAGACTGTGGCAAAAGCGTATCTGGGCCAGATGCACCATTCCTCAAGCCCACAAAGGTAAGAATCAGTGCAAGAATGCTTAAAACTCAAAAAGCCAGAGTTCCCTCTTTCCTCCAAATGACCACGTCACCTCTCCAGCAAGGTTTTTAAACTGGGCTGAGACTCAGATGGCTGAAATGACAGAAGGATTCAGAATGTGATACCAAGGAACTTAAATGACCTAAAGGAGCACATTGGAACCCAATTCCAGGAAGCTAAAAACCATAATAAACATTGCAGTAGCTAAAAAAGAAGACAGCCAGTATAAAGAATGTAACTGACTTACCAGCTGAAAAAAAAACACAATAATTTCATAATGTAATCGCAAGTACTAATAGCAGAATAGAACAAGTGCAGGAAAGGATCAGGGTGTGAAGATGGTCTTTCTGAAATAAGACAGGCAGACAAGAATAGAGGAAACTGGCGCTGGGAAAGCTGACTAGACATATGCAGAAAGCTGGAACTGGACCCCTTCCATACACATCATACAAAAATTAACTGCAGATGGATTAAAGATTTAAACATAAGACCTAACACCATAAAAACCCTAGAAGAAAACCTAGGCAACATTCAGGACATACACATGGGGAAGAACTTCATGACTAAAACACCAAAAGCAACAGCAACAAAAGCTACAATTGACAAATGAGATCTAATTAAATTAAAGAGCTTCTGCACAGCAAAAGAAACTTATTAGAGTGAACTAGCAACCAACAGAATACAAAAAAAATTTTGCGATCTACCCATCTGACAAAGGGCTAATATCCAGAATCTACAAACAACTTAAATTTACGAGAAAAAAAAAAAAACATAAAACAGTGGGTGAAGAATATGAACAGATACTTCTCAAAAGATGACACTTATGCAGTCAACATGAAAAAAAAAAACCAGTGATGTCGTTTCTCTAGTGACATCACTAGTCATTAGAGAAATGCAAATCAAAACCACATTGAGATACCATCTCATGCCAGTTAGAATGGTGATCATTAAAAAAATCAGGAAACAAGATGCTGGAGAGGATGTGGAGAAATAGGAATGCTTTTACACTGTTGATAGGAGTATAAATTAGTTCAACCATTGTGGAAGACAGTGTGGTAATTCCTTAAGGACATAGAAATAGAAATAGTATTTGACCCAGCAATCCCATTACTGGGTATATACCCAAAGGATTATAAATCATATTATAAAAACACATGCACACATATTTATTTCAGCACTGTTCACAAAAGCAAAGACTTGGAACCAACCCAAATTCCCATCAATGATAGACTGAATAAAGAAAACGTGGCACATATACACCATGCTATACCATGCAGCCATAAAAATGGAGGAGTTCATGTCCTTTGCAAGGAAGTGGATGAACCCGGAAACCATCATTCTCAGCAAACTGACACAAGAACAAAAAACAAACCACCACATGTTCTCACTCAAGTGGGAGTTGAACAAAGAGAACACATGGACACAGGGAGGGGAACATCATACACTGGGGCCTGTCAGGGGTGGGGGGTTAGGGGAGGAGAAATACCTAATGTAGATGATTGGGTGATGGATGCAGCAAACCACCATGGCACATATATACCTATGTAGTAAACCTGCACATTCTGCAAACATACACTAGAATTTAGTGTAATAAAAAAAATTACAAGAAAAAACCAGCCTCATTAAATGGGCAAAGGACATCAACACTTTTATAAAGACACACATGTGGCAAACAAGCATGAAAGAAGGCTTAATATCACCAAGTAGAGAAATGCGAATCAAAACCACAATGAGATACCATCTCACAACAGTCAGAATGGCTATTACTTTAAGAACTCAAAAACAACAGATGCTGGCGAGGTTGCAGAGAAAAGAGAACACTTATACACTGGGGGTGTAATAGTGGGAGTGTAAATTAGTTCAACTGTTGTGGAAAGCAGTATGGTGATTTCTCAAAGAGCTAGAAACCGAACTACTGTTCCACCTAGCAATCCTATTACTGAGTATATACCCAAAGGCATTTAAATCATTCTTTTATTAAAACACATGCACACACACGTTCACTGCAGCACTATTCACAATAACAAGACATCTGGTATGGTTAGGCTGTGTCCCCCCCACCCAAATCTTGAGTTGTAATACCCATAATTCCCATGTGTTAAGGGAGAGACCAGGTGGAGTTAACTGGATCATGAAGGCAGTTTCGCCCATACTGTTCTCGTGAGTTCTCACGAGATCTGAGGGTTTTATAAGGGGCTCTTCCTCTTCACTCCTCAGTCTCTCTCCTGCTGCCATGTGAAGGTCCTTTTTCTCCTCCACCTTCTGCCATAATTGTTAGTTACCCCGAGGCCTCCCCAGCCATCTAGAACTGTCGTTTATAAATTACCCAGTCTTGGGTAGTATCTTTATAGCAGTGTAATAATAGACTAATACAACATGGAATCGACTTAAATACCCAGTGATAGACTGGGTAAAGAGTGTGGTACATATACACCATGGGAGTACTATGCATCCATAGAAAAGAATGAGATAATATCCTTCGTAGGGACATGAATGAAACTGCAGGCTATTAGCCCTAGCAAACTAATACAGGAACAGAAAACCAAATATCGCATATTATCATTTGTAAGTGGGAGATAAATGATGAGAATTTTATAAACACAAAGAACAAACAATATGCACTGGGGTCTACTTGAGGGTGCAGGTCGGAAGGAGGGAGAGGAACACAAAAGAATGGATCCTAGGCTTATTACCTGGGTAATGAAATGATCTGTAAAACAAAACCGCATGACACACATTTAACTGTGTAAGAAACCTGCACATCCTGCACATGCACCCCTGAATTTAAAAATATGTCAAAAAATAACGTATTTTTAGACTTTGGAAAAACGCAGGTTACCCATCTCTGCCTTTGCTAAGTGCCTAGATTGTATGTTTATTTCATGATTGCTTTTATCATGGTGGCAGGAGTCTTATGCATTTTAGATGTTTTATGCCATGCTAAAGTAGTTCCATGTACTCCTATGTTTAGACATCCATATGTTGTGACTTTCTTCAGAGGACACTATTTTATTTCGATGAGTCAAATACTTTACTACCTTAAAGACAAGGACCAGAGCTTGAACGGTAGTTTCTCTGGATTTGTCTGGATTTATGCTTCCTCTCCCTTCGTTTGAATTCTTCAATGGCTATTAGGAATAAAATTTGTTACTTTTTGAACTTTCATGGATTGTATTTTGGTATCTGAGCTGTAGTAATCATTCAGCACATTAGCTATCCTTATCTTACTCAAGATATGAGAACTTCAATTAACAGCCTGGATAGAATTGGACGTGTCATCTGTTTTATCTTAATTGTCTTTCTGGAAAATGATCAACATGATTCTGGTTTTAATCACTCTTGACCCTTGTGCTGGTTTGAGATAACCCCATGACTAGAATTTCCCAGACTTTGGCCTCTTTGGGAAATTTGACTGCCAGATATAATTCTACAACTTTTGATTCATAACCCTAATAATGCTTTAGTCATGCCTGTAATTTCATGGCTGTTCCCAACTTGTCAGAATATGTTAAGACCCCCACCAAGTGATCTATCTAGTAAAGACAACCACCCAAGACTTTGTGTTTCCAATTGCTTCTAACTCCTTTGTTGAGTTGATTTTCTCTATACCCTGAAGTTATTAACTGTTGTAAGCCTGTTGATATCACTAACTAGATGTTTATTTTCTTACCCACTTAAGGAATACTGTGTGAAAGAAAGCTACCATTATATGCCCCTACTTCTTGCAACTACCTTGATCAATTTTGCCCAAGAAATACTTAGACTTTTCCCCACTGTTTAGTTTATTATCAGCTTGACAGGAATATTAGTAGCCTGTATTCTTTTCTATCATCCCCTTAAGTCCTGCTCAGTCATACCTCTGAACTCTTACCTTGGGTCTTGGCGACTTCAGTAGCTCCTTACTACAAAGCAGTGCTTGGAAATAAACTCACTAGCTACACAACCTTCATTTAGACTCCAGGCTTAACCTATACATCTTGTCCAGGGTCCTGGGTGCTTCCAGTATGCCTATTGTTTGTGGGGGTTCCTAGGGAACCCCCTCTTCCTGGCTTACAAATGCACTGACAGCTGCTATATATGAGGAACTTCCCTATCAGGCCAGTTTTCTTTGTATAGGTAGATCTGCTGAGACTAAGCACCAGACTAGTCCTGATATTTGTTAGAACTAAAAGGTTCTTCATACTTGCTTTGGAGATTCATAAGCCAGAACTTGTCTGGGTACAAAGATGGAGCCGAGTACTTCTTTGGGCAGACTGTTACTCTGGTACAGAGTAGTGTGCCATGAACATGTGATTAGAAACCTCTCCCTCAGGAATTTTTGCTGATGCCACCCAAAGTACTTAATCTATTGGCTTGGGTTGTGTTAGATAAGATTGCTCTTGATGGTCTTGGCAGGATAGGGTGGAGTCTATAATAGCTAATACAACTTGTGTACATACAATGCCTCAGCTGAAGTCAAAACCCATGTGAACAAGATTAGACAACAGGCCACCTGGATATAGCAGTTCTCTCCAGAAGCCCCAGAATTACCTGAATGGTTTTCTGGACTTCTCATGAATGCCCCAGGTCTTGTGATTAGTTTCACAAGAGCTCCTGAAGTTAGAACTTGTCTTTTCACTAATAAGGCTCCTAATTTACCGCATAATTCAGTGTTCCATTAAATGTGCTCAAACTGTAGATGAGAAGACTAACGTTTTCATTATGCAGGGTGGGAGCCCCAGACTCGGCATGCACGAGTACCTATAGACCATTGCAAAACAGCTTCATTTCTCATCTTGATCATAGTACCCCCTATCAGCAGGAAGCTCACAGTCATACCCCGATTCATTGATTCCTGCCTCAGGATTCAGAAAGCAGGTCGAGAGGATCCTGACACCACCCTCACAGGATGAACACTAAAAAGCCAGGCTTTAGGCAGAATTGGTGACGCATTAAGCAGGCACACTGGTCTATTTTGATCCTCTTCCTTGCCGTTGCCAATCGAGAGTCATGTAGTATGCTGACCACTTGCTTCCTTCATTGTTCCTATAGATAGGATCTCTGCTTAGACTAGCATAAGACTTTTGACAAAAGCTGTGGATTAAATGGCAAAAGAGGATACTGACTTTTGAAAAGTTCTCATCAGAGGTGTTTAACATCCCGATTAAGGCCATCTGAAGGTGGCCTCAATTCCAAATCACCCCCACAGACATCTGTGAATTTGTGAATGTAGTGGACTGTGATATAAAATGATTTCTAACTGTGGGTCATGGTCACTGCTCTAGAAAGAAGTGAGCCATGGCATGGTGTCAAAAATCTCCACAAAAAATATAGAAAAACCTGTCAACCAAGAAAACTGTTTAATAGACTGGATGCAGTAAGGTAGACCACCACTTAGACAAATTCGTAGTAGTATCTCAGAAGGAAGGCAGGGAAAGGGTTTAAAGGGTTAGTGCTGGACTGTAATATAAACGATGGGCTGTGGGTGATAATGATGTATCAGTGTATGTTCATTGATGGTGACAAATGTACCACTTGGGTTTGAGATGTCCATATTTGGTGGGGGGCCTGTATCTGTGGGGTGGGACACAGTATATGGGAATCTTCTGTAATTTCCACTCAATTTTGCTGTGAACATTAAATTGCTCTAAAAATAAAGTTAAAAGTTGATTAATTTAAAAAAAAAAAGACTTTTGGCTCAAACATTGCTTTTCAGACCCTCAAATTCCAGCAGGATGTCTGATGCCAATCCATCTGAAAATCCAGCCAAGGAACTGACTCAGCATAAAAGTGCCTTTATTCCCCATCTTTCTGCCCCATGACTTTACCTTTCAACTTCTAGGGTCAATCAGCAATCCCTCACATCTCAGCCCACCATCCATCCCACCATCCTTCTAGATCCCTTAACCTTATTCCCCAAACCTCTCAAGGAGGTAGATTTGAGGTTTCCACACACCTCATTTTAGTGGCTTTACAGTTAAGCTCTCTTGGCTTCAACATTGGTGTACTGGTACATTGACTTGCTATCCAACGGTCAATAAATCTTACTGTTACATAAATCCTGCAGGGTCCAATCTCTGCCTGAGTCTTTTCAAAGGATCAGAATCTGACAAGTCATCAGAAGTACTATGCTTTCTTAACTTAGGAAGATCTCAAAGAGTGAACAAGTCTTTCGCTTAATAAGATACCTTAACCATTCTCCCCACTGATACCCTTCATCTTTCTTCAAAAGGAGGAAGCTCCTCCTGAAATTCTGTTCTATCTCAAACTTATTTTTGCCAGTATTTCTTCCCCTGTTAACTTCTGCAATAGATTTTCCTTGCAAACTTTTCTTTCTAAACACAGCTTCCATCATTTTGATGCTTTCTTCTGAATGCCCAAATCTGATTAGGCCCAGGAACTTGAGGGATGGCAGAGATAAAGGAGGGATTTGTCATTTGACCCTATTACAGTAGTGATTAATTGCTCAAAGTTAGCCATGTGTCATACAGCATGCTGCCTGGACTAAGTTATGAAGAACATGCGGCATACACTTGGTATTACTCAGAACACATCCCTCAGGAGAGATGAAGTCAAATTAAATGAAAGTCTTTACAAAGACTCCATTTTGGTATAGTCTCAATAAATTTTGAATACAAAATGCCATTTGGGAAGATGCATAAATTGGAAGAAACCTCAATCAATGCCGGTTCAAGACTATGCTATTAAGTCTCTTGACCAGATTAATAAAGGAAGCAAGTAGTTTTGCTCACATACCACCACCTCAATAGTTGTTTCTGGGAGTATGCCCCATGTCTCACAGTCAAAATTTAGATGCTACTATAAATAGGCCTTTTATAGATTTTTTTAAAGCAATAGAGTTACACTGTAAAAAACAAACCCACGACCATTGGAGGAATAGGGGTAAAGACCAATACTTGTATCATGAAAATAGGTCCTTGTGGTTTGGGTTCAAGTTTTCTGCAGTTGTGTCTGATTCAAGTAATAGCTGTTACATGACTAAGCACGTGAGCTCTGGAAAACTTAGGTGACTCAGCTTGTCACTAGCAATGCCAATGCCAATGTTAAAGCTATATAATAAATGAAATTGTAAAATGAGACCACAATTTTTAAGTCATGGAGACATTTAAAAACATAACTAATCCAGTTGGGAGAGAGTTGATAGTTTTTCTTTAGCCCCAGAAGTTTGTATATTTAAGGTATGCAGAGAACATTTATAACTTTAGTGGAAGATGGAAGCGCCTTGCATGTGGTATTGTATTCAGCAAGAGGGCACCTGTTTGCCTATATTGAGCCTAGAGCCTTCCTCTGCCATTCTCTTATTTCAGGATCTCTTGGCTTATCTAAATGGATTTCCATAAACTAGTTAGTTCTTAGAGGGACAAGGTGAGTACCTTGAAATGGAGGGGAAACTTGTACCCTTTGTTAATGGTGTTATTGTAGACAGCAGCTATTGCAAACCTCTCACAACAGATCTGTATCAGCCCCTCTTTCAGCATACATCCCTGCCTCTGGCCTCAGAAGGAATAGCTGTTATGTAGCTTTGAAGCAATGCCTAACAGTTTAAGCAAATTGTGAATGGTTTTGCTGTATTAAGAACTTGCAGCATACTCCCCACTCATCTTGGGGAAGTGAGGTCTCAGACTCCACTGAGAACTTGGAGTGAACTGCCCCTCCTCTCCCTCATGAGTGTGAGGTTACATCTTAGACTCCATATGTGAGTTAGTGACCCTCAACTACTAAACTTTGAAATACACATAGACACAAGATTTGACAGACACAGAGCTTAGGCTGGGGCAGGCTACACTGTCAGCTGCCCCTCTGAAGACCAACAGCCCCTCCCATCATAGGCCCAGAGACATAGGAATACTGAATGGTTTTCTGGGCCATATTCAGGGCCCTTGCCAACCTGCACAGTCCTAAAACACTGCTCCCTGCATCCTAGCTGCTCCAGCCCCAGCCATGGTTCAAAGGCTTCCAGCTACAGTTTGTACTGCTGATTCACAGGATATAGCCTTAACCCTTTTAAACACTGGTGGCTTCCTTGTATTGTTAAGACTGCAGGTGAGCAGACTGCAAGAGCTGAGGCTTAGAAGCCTCCATCTAGATTTCAGAGGATGCATGGAAATGCCTGGATGTCCAGGCAGAAGTCTGCTACAGGAACAGAGCCCTCACGAAGAGTACCTACTAGGGCACTGTGAACAGGAAATGTGGGGCTGGAGCCTCCCACCCAAAGTCCCCACTAGTGTACTGCCTAATAGAGTTGTGAAGAGGGCCACTGTGCTCCAGATCCCAGAATGGTAGATCCACACTGAAAGCTTGCACCCTGAACCTTGAAAAGTCAAATACTCAACACCAGCTCATGAGAGCAGCTGTAGAGACTGAACCCTGTAAAGCCAGATGGAGTGGAGCTGCCCAAGACCTTGGAATCCCATTCTTCATATCAGTGTGCCTTGGATGTGGGACAAGGAGTCAAAGGAGATTATTTTGGAGCTTTAAAGTTTAATGGCTGCCTTGCTGAGTTTTAGACTTGCATAGGCCCTGTAGCCTTTTGGTTGATTTCTCCCATTTGGAACTGGAGTATTTACCTAATATCTATAACCCCATTGTATCTCGAATGTAATTGATTTTTGACTTTACAGGCTCATAGGTGGAAGGGACTTGCCTTGTCTCAGATTAGACTTTGGACTTCTGAGATAATGCTGAATGAGTTAAGACTTTGGGGGACTATTCAGAAGGCATGATTGTACTTTATAATGTAAGAAGGAAATGAGATTTTGGAGGGGCCGGGGCAGAATATAGTTTACATCTGTGTCCCTGTGCAAGTCTTATGTCCCATTGTAATCCCTAATGTTGAAGGTGGAACCTAGTGGGAGGTGATTGGCTCATGGGGGAAGTTTCTCATGGACAGTTTAGCACCATCCTCCTTGTACCATCCTTGTGATAATGAATTCTCATGAGATAAATGTATATAGCACCTCATCAGTCTCTCTAGTTCCTGGCTCCAACCATGTAAGGCCTGCTCCACCTTTACCTTCTGCCATGATTGAAAGCTTCCTGAGGCCTCCCCAGAAGCAGAAGCCACTATACTTCTACAGAATTTCCTTTACAGTAACAGTTTGCAGAACTGAGTCTATTACACTTTTTATAAATTATCCAGTTCCAGGTATTTTATAGCGATGTGAGAACAGACTAACAAAGCCTGTGGTTGAAAGACTGTTACAGGGAAGCCAGGTGTGGTGGCAGGCACCTGTAGTTCCAGCTAGTTGTGAGACTGAGGTGGGAGGATCACTTCAGCCCAGGAATTTAAGGCTGCAGTGAGCTGATCATGATACTGCACTCCAGCCTGAGCAAGAGAGACTCCATCTCAAAGAAACATACTGCTACAGTGAAACTACAGATTGAAGAAGCTAGTGTAAGCACCTGAGAGCAAGAGAATTGCAAAGCTATTACTCCTAGTATGTTTCTCCAATAGCTGTATGAGGTAAAACACTAGATCTCCCAATAGATCTGCCAAGGGACTAGTTGACATTATAAAGACTATTAGGGTAATATTTTCTATTAGATTAGAATATAAATCCTTCCAAAAGTATATACACAATGCTTTTATGTTATTTCTGACATCTTGCTAGTTCTGATACTTTCATACTAAGTACACAGAACATGTATCTATAATTCTATCAGTGTCCTGTAGTTATATAATTCTTACTCCAATATTCTAAAACTTCACTCATTTAGCAATGAAATGTTTACAAGTGAAAGATCAAGATCCATTTACCACTGAGGAAACACTTGGTCTATGATAGAAATTGCTGTAATACACTGGCAACAATAGAACCACAGGTAACAAACACTGTTGGCAGATAAACAGCAAATACTGAAGATCTGAAGAATTGAGATTTAAAACAAATTATAGTGTGGGAGGTTGCAATACTGTTGGAGGAAAGTGTAAATGTTTTGAACATGTCTTAGATTGTGGTATCTGCCAGTTTCTAGTCCAAAAGTGATATAAACCTAAAATTACTTCTGTGAGCCATATTCAACCTTAAATGACCCGTTCGAGGAAAATTTAAGTAATCACTATTGATACCAGGTTGAGTTTATAGATATATCAGGAGGTACAATTCATCCATTGCATCATTCACAACAGGAAGTTGCCAGGAAGAAGTTGAAAACAGTGTACATTGCACTAGATGTTGTCATTGAAGGGACTAGATTTAAAAAAACAACAACAACAACAACTTTTAAACCATAGATGCCTTGTGATTTTTTGCAATTAGAACAAGTATTTTTGGCATGAGAATATTTCATTATGGCCTATCTCAAAACTAAAGTTAAGCACTCATCTTTTCAAACATCACATGTTCCATATTTACTAACCTTAACACAATTGGACATCCATGGAGAAATCTTTCCCTTCAAGATAAGAGCAAACTAACAGTAATAAAGCAAAAAATTGCTTTAAGAAATTTATGCTATGGAGAGATTATAAAAGCAGATCTTCAAATGTTTCCAATGTTGCAATTGTGTTCTGGAGAACAGTGTCTAAAGGGTCATGCTGCATGCTAAAATCTAGATGTTTTAAACAGGTTAGAAAAATGGCTTTCAAAATTTCAGGAAGTTTTGGACTAATTGGTTAAAAGCCTAGAAGTGCAACACCTTCCAATTAGTTTGCAACAACTGAATGACAAAACGGGAATTTCAGAAGTCAGTTTTGTGTAATAAGATGGTACTACACAGCGAGTTTCATGATTTAATAACAGCCAACGGTGTTGTTTTTTCATCTGGAGCTACCAATCTTTGCAAAATATTTCTCAGCTATGACAACCCTTAAGACCAAGAATCAAAACAAACTTAGTTGATCTTCAAAAATGCTGTTTCACAGGATATTAAACTTTACAACATTTTTATTCACAGCACTGGCTGAAATTAGTGAAGAAAAAGGTTTGCAAACGTTAAGTATTTTATGACATTTGAGAATGTTTAACATATACTGCAATATTTTATATATATGCGACAGAAGTATACAAATACTAATGTCACTGGTCTACCCAGATCACAATTCATTTACTACTTGGTATTTTGCAAACTTGTTTTTCTCATCCTAGGGACCAGACTTTAGCGAATTCTCAAACGTGTTGGTTACAAATTGACCTCTTGATTTTTGCTATGCTTATCATTTTCTAATCCTTTTTGAGAGTTCTTGTTTGAGGCTTATGGCAACTTGTTCCCCTGGGGCTCAACTGTATTTCCTATATCCCCCTCAAACGTATTGGAAACATTTCGGCACTGTTTCAAACCCTTTGACCTCACACCTTTCCTTTGAGCCATTACTACTGGGATCAATTTCACCCAGGAGCAATCCAACCTCTTCCCTATGCAGAAGGTTCTCCTGGACCTTCTGACATTGCTGTATAGATGCCCGTGGGAACCTACGCTGTGCTCCCACGTATAAACCAGAAACCTCAAGAACTCACACTTGGCAACACTTGATCTAGGGGGAGTAATAGAACCTCTGGGTAGATGCTTCCTTTTTTCTTCCTGTTATATAGCGTTGAGACCTTTCCTGGAGTTTATATGGGATGGGGGAAAGTAGTTGTCACAGTGGAGGCCAACTCAAAGCACCCTTGTCTTATTTCCTGCTCCCTCATGCTTGCTATGTTCCTAATAGACAACCTGCATGCCAGCCTCAACCTCATTTCCCCTCAAAGGAGGATCTGAAGACACAGGGTCATCTCAGTCATGAACCACTTTATATACCTCCTTATATATATATGCCCTATCTTTACATTTCTATGCAGCCTCTAATTGTCAGTGGCTACTTGTACCTAACTGACCCACAGGAATCTCAAGCTCCAACAGAATGTACTTTCTTCCCCTCATCTTGCTCCTTATTTTAGTAAGTATCATCATCTGAGCACTTCTGTGGACCTTGGAGTCACTCTTGAAATCACCATTTTCTCCAGTATTCCACAATTCACCTCTTAGCAATTTTCTGTGTTTCTCCCAATCACCACAGCCTTACTTTGAATTTTCCTAAGGAGATACTATAAGACCCCCGAGTATTGCCCCATCTGATTTTGTTCACCAAATTATTTCTTCAGTTAATTCAAAATAAGCAAACACCTTTGTTTAAAGAAATGGAGTTTTGTTTTGGTTTTAAGAATGGAGTTTTACTAGTATCTTTGGAGCCCCTACTTTTCAAGTGGGATCCAAATTCAACCCCTATGGTTTAGCTCAGATCCTTGAAACTTTGTTATCTGCTCTGTAAGTGGTTAGAAAATCTAACTATTACAGATTTTGTTTCCATAGTATGGTGTGTCATGTTTATCTTGTTAAAATTATTTCAGTAAGTTTTTGGTGAATGAGTACTACTGAGTTCTTTAGAGATTTCTGAGATTTTGGTGCACCCATTCCCCTCAGCAGTATACACTGAACTCAGTGTGTACTCTTATCCCTCATGTCTCCCCGCCCCCGCTTCCTTAGTCCCCAAAAGGACTTGGTTTCATTCTTATGCCTTTGCATTCTCATAACTTAGCTCCCACTTATGAGTGGGAACATGCAGTGTTGCGTTTTCCATTCCTGAGTTAGTTCACTTAGAATAATGGTCTCCAATTCCCTCTGGGTTGCTGCGATCGCCATTATTTCATTCCTTTTTATGGCCGAGTAGTATGCTGTGGTGTTTATATGCATTTATTTCATTCCTTTTTATGGCCAAGTAGTATTCCATGGTGTTGATATATTTCCTTTATCCACTAGTTGATGGGCATTTGGGTTGGTTCCATGTTTTTGCAATCATGAATTGTGCTGCTATGTACATACATGTGCAAGTTTTTGTATAATGACTTTTCCTCTGGGTGGGTACCCAGTAGCGGAATTTCTGGATCAAACAGATCTACTTTTAATTCTTTAAGGAATCTCCATACTGTTTACTACAGCAGGTGTACTAGTTTACATTCCCACCAGCAGTGTAGAAGTGTTCCCTTTTCACCACATCCATGCCAACATGTATCTATTTTTGTTTTTTTGAGATAGTCTGAGTCTGTTGCCCAGGCTGGAGTGCAGTGGTGCAATCTCTGCTGACTGCAACCTCCGCCCCCTGGATTCAAGTGATTCTCCTGCCTCAGCCTCCCAAATCACTGGGACTACAGGCAACCATCACCATGCCTGGCTAATTTTTGTATTTTTGGTAGAGATGGGGTTTCACTCCTGATCTCAGGTGATCCACTCAACCTCAGCCTCCCAAAGTGCTGGGATTACAGGTGTGAGCCACTGCACCCAGCTTTTTTACAGACATTCATGCAGGAGTAAAGGTGGCATCACATTGTAGTTTTGATTTGCATTTTCCTGATAATTAGTAATGTTGAGCATTTTTCTTATTTTTTTTTTTTTTTGGCCATGTTTTGATGGATTTTTTCTTGTGGATTTGAGTTTCTTGTAGATTCTGGATATTAGTCCCTTGCTGGATATATAGATTGCTAAGATTTTTTCCCATGCGGTGGGTAGTCTTATTTACTCTGATTACTTCTTTAGCTGTGTAGAACCTTTTCAGTTTAAGTCCCACCTATTTCTTTTTGTTGCATTTGCTTTTGGGTTTTTGGTCATGAAGTCTTTGCCTAAGCCAATGTCTAGAGGGGTTTTTCTGACGTTATCTTCTAGAATTCTTGTGGTTTTAGGTCTTAGAAGGATTTGATCCATCTTGATTTTTGTCTAAGATGAGAGGTGAGTATCCAGCTTCATTCTTCTACATGTGGCTTGCCAATTTTCCCAGACGGTTTGTTGAATAGGTGCACCTTTCCCCACTGTGTTTTCTTTAACATCAGGGCTGTAAGTATTTGGCTTTATGGGTCCTCTATTCTGTTCCGTTGGTCTGTGTGCCTATTTGTATACCAGTACCATGCTGTTTTGGTTACTACAGCCTTATAGTCTAAGTTCAAAATCAGATAATGTGATGGCTCCAGATTTGTTCATTTTGCTTAGTCTGACTTTGGCTATGCAAGTATTTTTGGTTTCATATGAATTTCAGGATTTTTTCTACTTCTGTGAAGAATGGCGGTATTTTGATAGGAATTGCAGTGAATTTGTCGATTGCTTTTGGCCATTTTCACAATATTGACTCTACCCATCTACGAGCATGGGATGTGTTTCCATTTTGTCATCTATGATTTCAAAGCAGTGTTTTGTAGTTTGCCTTGTAGAGGTCTTTCACCTTCCTTTTTAGGTAAATTCCTAAGTTTTTTAGCAGCTACTGTATAAGGGGGGTTGACATCTTGATTTCTCAGCTTGGTTGTTGGTGTATAGCAGTGCTACTGATTTATGTATGTTAATTTTGTATCCTGAAACTTTACTGAATTCATTTATTAGTTATAGGAGCTTTACATAGTTTTCGGGTTTTCTAGGCATACAATTATACTGGTGAACAGTGACAGTTTGACTTCCTCTTTACCCATTTGGATTCAAGAGATTAAGTCCTTTGTCTTCAGCTACGAGCACTGGTAGACAAAGGCCATCAGGTGGGGGCAGGATTAGGTGGGTCTGAGCTCAGACACTTTGGGTGGGGCTTGCTATTGCTGCTGCTTTGGAGGATTGGGGGAGGGGGGTGGTTCTAAGATCAAAGAAGTTATGTTCCTATGGAAATTATGGCTGTCTCTGCTGCTTCATCCAGGTTGCCAGGGAAGTGGGGGAAAGCCAGCAATGACAGGCTTACCCAGCTCCCACAGCCAGAAATGCCAGTCCCATTCCCACCAAGCCCACTGACAACAGCACTGAGTTTACTTCCAGGCAGCCAGTGAGCAGGGCTGAGAGCTAGCCCCAAACTGAGTTTCCAAGCTGAGAAAGCAAGGAGGGCTTTCAATGTTTCTTGCCTCCCTGCCTGCCCCAGTTTCTGTGCTTGTATACATATTCCCTGCTCACCCTGCTTCTCCTGAACTCTGTCCAGGATATTTCAACCTTTAGTCAAAATTGTTACAAATTTCAACTGGAAGCTCTTCCTCTGTGATCTTTCCCCAATTCCACTGGCAACGCTCCCCCAAGGACTCATGAGAGACAAAGTCAAATGGCTTCCCAGGGGATAGAGTGTGCCCACAGGGCTCTTCCCGCCACTTACTCTACCCCTATATTTTGTTCAGGTGCCTAAATTCGTCTCAGCTCCAGTTAAGGTCAAATCCTCCTCCCATGATCTACGGCTTCAGGTTCCCCAGTGAGGATAGGTGCTTAGGGGTGGACATTCCCCCTCACATTTTGCAAGATTTTTCGGCTGTCTCAGAGCCTGCAGTGGCAAGCTGCTTCTTTCAGACTTGTCTGGTATGTTCAAGCATAGCTGGTGCACTCCCACAATAGTTCTTGGTGCATAAGTTCACAATGCAAGTCTCCACATAATGCTGTCTGCCTGAGTGGGAGCTGCGAGTTAGTCCTGCCTTCTGTCCGCCATTTTCCTAGTCCCCCATGTTGTTTCTTTTATCTCCTAAATTAAGCTTCAGGTTCTTGATTAGATTCAAAATCTAAATTTTGACAAGTACTGTTAATAGATTTCAGGTCAGGTGTCTTAGAATATAGCTCCTGAGACAAAAACACGTTTGCTGCCATTTGAGCATAGTGATGAATGCAAAGAAAAGCAAGAGGCAGCAGTTAAGGAGAAATAGTAAATAAGAGAAACGGTGTCCTAAGTGAGCTGTTGCTTCCCAGCAAGCTGACTGTTTGGTCTGCCCAGAAGTCTTTACAGAGGCCAAAGTCATCTCCAATAATCCTTCTGAGTGAGTCAGAACAAGTTAGTTCATCCACTAGCTCCTCTTTCCCATTGGGAAAGTTTGCCCTGGAGAAGGTTAATTCCCCCACACATTTGGCATGCATTTAGAGAGTCTCCAAAGGCCACATGTCCATAGGGTGGAGTGTCACTGGGCGATGCTGTGAGCAAACTGGAGAACCCCCATGCAAGCCCTGTAGTTCCCTTGTTCTGTGCTTCTAGCCGAGGTAGTAGCTTTTCTCCCAAGACCGCAGAAAGGTCCAAAATAGTATTAGAGCCACCACTCAAGACAGTTGAGTCTAGAACATACCTGAATCCAGAAGTGCTATGCTGTGAACTTGTTCAGACACCTAGCACCAGGATGTCTGAGGTCAGAAGACTGATCATTCTCTAAAACCATCACTGATTCGTGGTACAGGAAGATTGCAGTAAGTCTGTCTTAACATTTCTCCACAGAGTTCACTATGCTTATAGTTCAACTGAGTATTCCTGGCAGAGGAAGCATGTACCCTGGAATCCCTACTTATGCAAACTACCCAAGCCACCTACCAGCCTTTCTCACTCCCACTGATTAGGAAGACCCACTGCAGATAGGTCCAGGAATTCTAACTCTGGGCAAATGGAGTGAACAAATGTGACAGCAAGAATAGGAACACCACTATCAGGTGAGAAGACAGCAATGAGAAACTACAGGCCATACCAATGAATGGGATCAACTAAAGGACAAAAATACTGACTTCAAAGGAGAGGCAGGTGACCTCACTCAGATCATTAAAAAAGCATGGCAAAAACCTGGCAATCTTGTTGTCCCAAGAGCGTGGTCACATGAGCAAACAGGAAATCAGGCAAGTAAGTGTAAGGACATGGCCAAGGTTGCTAATGGGATCCCTTAGGCTTTCCAGGCACCTTCAGCTTCTGCAACCCTGCTCCATATACCCATTCTGGCAACCTGATCTGGCACACATAGCTATTCCCACCTGTCACCTAGCCTGGGATGTACAAGGTCACCAGCTCTGTTACAATCTCCTTGTTCTAGGTGATGTTCCTGAGGCTGCCCATATCTTGTAACTGAGTGAAGGGGAAAAACAAGCCTGGGTCCTTTGGGCCCAGCATGGGACACTGATTAGCAACACTCATACTATCTATGGCTTCCCCATTTCAGGTTGGTTGAGGCACTCTGGCTTAGCTCCAGTGTTTGACGTTGCCCATCTACCCAATCTGAGGATTGTATAAAAGTCTCATTCCCCAAACTAGATGGGACTCCTTTAGGAGGCCCCAAACCTGCAACAAGTCACTGCTGATATATTCTTTATTTACCACCTCTATTAGAAATCATTCACCCTAAACCCTTATTTGTGTCGTCTAGGATACTTGCAAAGAGGGGTAATTGATACACTCATCCATAGAGGGTCTGAGTCCCTGGTTACAAATTGGTTATCAGGCCATGGTTACTGACATTCCTGGTTGTTACTAGTCATGGTATCAACAAGGGATGTCCACTGAATCCCACAGAAGTCATGCCTGGCTGCATTATGGAGCAACTACCCTTGCTCTCTTGATCTTTTACCTATTGGTCCAAAATGACCTTGTGGCACCCATAGCTGCGTTTGGTGTGGAGCTTTTGTCTCCTCCATGGTGGGAAAATTTCCTTTTCTCTCCAGTAACAGTCTACTCTAGAGCATAAAGCTGTGGCAAAGTGAAGTGCACATTTCAAGTGGTCCCTAAAAGAGACAGTAGCCCCTCCTGTTTATAGCATCTTAATCACAGAATATCCTTTTATTGTACCTACTGTTCACAGAAAGTAATGGATATTGGTTCAAGTTATACATGCATTTTTCAAGACAGCTGATATCAAAGGCACTAAGGCTAATGCATTAACTTTGGACAAGAGGTTGTCAGGTGAGCTGCCTCTGAGCTCTGCAGTATACCATGGTAATCTAATCTATTGTGCATTGTTCTATTCCATCAACATCTACAACCAGCCCATCTGACTTTTGCAGGACCCATACAGGTAAACTGAACAGGGGTATGATTGATTGGGACCACTATTTCTGCATCCTTTGAGACTATTAAGGAACATTAATCTCCACCATTCAACCTAGTTGTGATACTAATTCTGATTTACTACCTTGGCCCTAGAGCAGTTTTATGGTCTTTGCAACCATTATAACCCTTCGTCTTCAGAACAGGAAGAAAAATGAGGACTTTGCTAAGTAGGTCCATCCATTTCAGGCATTCGGAGGCCAGTGAAGTGTTCAGAGTAGATGCAGAGACTCCCTGGACTAAGACTAGCTTGGGTGAGGACTTTAATTGATCCATACACCCTTACTCTAGGAGGAAGGTCTTAATCCTTTTATGTCAGTTTAAGTCCAACCTGGCATCCAACAACTCCTGAAAGAGCTTATTTTTCTCCTTTCCTCATGGTCTAGTTCCTATATAAATGACCATAGATACCTTCAGGGAAGGACATCATAAGTGGGTACTATGTTCTTGTTGTAGTATTGTAGCATCCTTTAAGAATTAGCCAGTATTGATTGAAGTGAGTATTGAGCAAGGGATGGTCTGACTTTCCATTGGAGCAGCTGGTGTCAGTCTTCTGCTCACCTACTCTTCACCTCTGGTTATGTAAGTCAAACAAATACCTTCAGTCACCCATCTCTTTCCACTATATATATATTGTGGTGATCCACAGCCCTGTCAATCAGGGTTTCTGCTGTTCTCTTGGCTTTGTGACTCATGGTAATTAAGTCCACATTCTGATGGTTAAGTGCTGTTGCCTGACCTTTGCTACTTCTGCGTTCTCTCATTCCCATGAATACCAGAGAGCCCAGTTCCATAACCACTTCCCCTATCTACCCTGGCAGACAGTGAGCTACCAACTTCAGTGAGGATGGCGTCCCCTCTTACACTTTTTGTTTTTGGGAGAAGGAGCAACCTGAGGCTCATCCTGGAAAACAAAGTTACTGGTTCCCCTGTTCATCTAGTTAAGCCATCCAGGCCACCTACCAGCCTTTCCATCCCCATTGATCAGGATGGCATCATGTAATGATGCCCAAGAATACTAGTAATACAGGGCCATGGAATGAATCTATGTTTGGGTAGGAATGGGACCATCACTACCAGATGATGAGACAGCAATAGGAGACCACAGTTTCTCTGAGTCGGATGATCTGGAGAAAGAACCAAACATTGCTTCTCCTTGAGTTCTGGGTAACTGAACTCATCCTCAACAGGGAACAATCCCGGACAAGATCTGCTTGGAGACATCAAAACTAAGGAGTAGAATGGATAGCAAGAGCTGGTTCACCTTGGTGGCCACAGGATGGCAAGCAGGAAGGTGGGCCATGGGCAAGTATAACAATGTCACCAAGGCTGCTGCCGTGGTCTATGTGCCTTCAGACTTCCTGTAGCTGTAGCTCCCCTCTGCTCAGCCATCATGTCACACCCAGAACCAAAGTCACTGCTTCTGCTTGCCAGCCAGTCTCAGATTGAAATCTACAAGGTCACCATCTCCTTCAGGCTCTACATTTGTTAGATTCTCCTTTGTTCTAGATGTTCTTCCTGAGGCAACCCACCTCTTGTAACTCAGTGAAGGGCAGAAATGTGGGCCTGGGCCTTCTGGCCAAGTCTGAGGACCCTGATGGACAATACTCACACTAGAGCTCCCCTTATGGGATTGGCTCAGGCTCTGACCACTCCAGTGTTGACTTCACCATCTGCCCAATCGGCTTTCTCCCCATTCCTTTCACAGGTGTGTATCCTTGAACCTCATACCCCAAACTACACTGACACCTTTAGAAGAACCCAACCTACAGCAGATCACCAATATTGTGTCCCCACCTCCTCCTCCATCCATTCCAGATTTGTCACCTCAGCCCTCATACGTATAGTCTAGGTTGTTTGCCTGGAGGGGAAACACAGACGTTACTTCAAGAAGTCTGAGACCCAAGCTTTAAGTACTAGACCTGCTACAGCCTCTGAATTTTATTTTCTGGCCAGTCGTGAGAACACCAGGACCTTTCTAGTGAATCCCAGACAAGCCACTGCCTAGACACAGTATATAGCAAAGCTTTACCTCAGTTATTTATAGTCATTTTGTTTATCCAAAATGACCTGCCAGTATTAAGTTTAGTGGGACTCAGTCCCTCAGAAGGAACCCCTCTCTGTCAGAAGCCAGGACTGACTGAAAACAAGAAACAAATTCCTTAAGTAGTTCTCTTCAAGAGATGCCAAGGACAGCCACTCCTGTTTCCTACCCTTGGTGAGAAAATATCATTTGTATTCTACATACTGGTCACAGCAAATAATGACTATTTAAAGTACACAGGCATTTCAAGGCAGCCATATATCCAAGGCAAAGTTGATGCATCAGCTGTGGACAAGAGGCCATCTTCAGGTCTATCAGGCCGGCAACCTCTGACCTATGCAGTGATAGGACAGTTTCTGTGCTCCTTTGTTGCCCATTATTGTCCTTGATCATCCACCATGAGTCCATTTGATTTTTGCAGGTACCATACAGGCAAACTGAAAGGGATATGACTAAAGGGGATATGACTGATGGGGATCTTCTGCATCCTTTATGACTTTGAGGAAACAATCTCTATCATCTACCCAGATACAGTAGCCACCTTGGTTTCCTGTCTTGGGCAAGGTAGTTTCATGGGTTTCTCCTTGGTGTTTCCTGCCTTAGGAATTCCTATTCTACTCTTAGGTCATAAATAAATGAGATCTTTGCTAACTTCCAAGTGTGTCCAGCCCATTCAGGCATTCAGCCAATGGAATGGCCATCAAGTAGATGTAGAGACTCATAGGATGGACTGCAAGACCTACTTGGGAGATAACTTTGACCACCTACCCCCCCCACTCTAATAGGAACATCATGAGGGGGTCTGGGTCCTTCATATCAGTAACATATCCAACCCTGCATCCAGCAGCTTCTGAAAGACCCGAGTATTTACCTTTCCCTAGGGTACAGTTCCTCAAATGAACATAGAGTTTTTGAAGGACATGGGGAAATCACTATGATATGTATATGTTATAGTACTGTGGGTCCTTTGTCAAGTAGACTTCATACTGGCTCAGGATTGACCATTGGACAAGAGATGATAGTGGATTTCCACCCAGATGACTGACAAGTCTTCAGCTAGTCTCTTCTGGTTAGGTAACTCATGTAATACCTTTTGGGCTAACCACCACCATCCCCCCTCCAATTTTTTTTTTTTTTTTTAATATTTTCAATAGGCTAGTAGCCCTGTGAATTAGGACTTCTAATTGTCATTCTGGCTTTGTGGCTTTATATAGTAATGATATCCATCTAGGCATGGCAGGTTAATTGCTGTTGCCTGGTGCTGTTTCTGAACTCTAACATCCCCATGGACACCAGGGAACCCAGTTACATAGGAACCTTCCTTATCAACCTGGGCCCACGGAAGAAAGCCACCACTAGCTTTAGTGAGGCTGGTGACTTCACTCGTGCTTTTGTTTTATGGAAAAAAGTTAATCCTGGGGCCTCCTGAGATTATCTTGGCTTTTCTGGAACTTTATTTCTTCTATCAGGTTTACATTTGAGCCCCTTTCTCTCTCCCTACCACTATCAACCATGGCCTACAGACCGATTTCTCAAAAATATGCCAAGGTGGCACTGGCATCTCTTCATTTGTTATGTATCAGTGGCTCTCTAATGTGGCTGTACACTGGAGTCACCTGGGGGATTCTAAAATGGATGCCTGGACCCTACCTCCAGAGACTGGTTTATTTAGGGGAGGCTGCGGGAAGGTTGGGGATGAAGTTTTCTAATCTTCCAGAATTTGAATATATAATATCCCAAACATGACAAGCTGAAAAAACAAAAAGCTAGTATAGCTATATTAACATGTCAGATGAAATACAGAGGCCAGAAATTAGAGATGGTCCCCTCAAAGTGATAAATTGTTTAGTTTGGAGACATGCAGTATCTTGTTCAAGATATAAAAACCAAAATGTGTAGTTTAAGGTGAAAAATTTTGAAGTGTACTGAGACACTAATATACCTAAGATAGATACTGAAGATTTGAAGACCATAAAGAATAACTTGGACAAAGAGAAAACTACATCCAGTAAATGCACACCATGTTCTGTTCAAGTAAATGTGGAACTTTTGTCAAAAAAGGTCAGATACAAATAAAACTTCAGGAGGCAAGTTACACAAAGTGAATGCTCATTAAATGCAAATAGACTAGAAATACCAGTAATTAAAAAGCCATCCTATATCTGGGAATTGAGAGTCCTGTAACACAGTGCTCCATAGATCAAAAAGAAACTCATAGTCAAAGAAAATGTTTTGGAGTGAGGTATTGCTTCTGTTTAGAATATAGAAAATTTGTAGAATGAAGAGAACATTCTTCCCTTAAGGGCCAGATAATCTATGCCATTCTATCTTTTGAGTCCTCAGAGCTGAGGTTGCAAGGCAACCAAGCAAATTAAGTTCTAAAGAGTGCTAAGCCCCTCTGAGAAGACAGACACAGCATGGCATTACTTTGGCAGAACACAGAAGAAGAGAGGCAGCTAAGTAGCAGTCAGGGAATAAGTGATAGATTTCTTAAAGGTAAACTGCTAAAGTTTGGATTAACTGGGGACTCAAAAAATGAAGAGCTTACACTCAAGCTCTTTGCCAACAGCCCCTATTGGCTGTGCATGAAGACAACAGGCAGAGACCAGAGTGCCTTGTAGGATAGGACTGGCTGCTGGAGGCAAGGCACAGACTTCTCCATTCCCTGGATTCTTAGAAACAGCAAGAGAAGATGCTTGGAAAACAGCTTCCACCAAGGTGTGCAGAAGACCCAAATTGTTTCCGGAAAGGGAGGGAAGTGAAACCCATCTTGCCCTTGTAAGGAGGAAAGTATGTTCTCTCTATTGCCTCTGAAGGTAAAACCCTCAGCTTCTTGGGGGAGAAAGGCAGGAAAACCCTAGTCTTCCCCCTTCCTCATTCCTCCACCGCCAACTGGTGTGCTGCTGCTGCTGGGGACAGGGGCAAGATATGCTTTAATGTCAAGGCCACATGGAGTGCAGCTGGCATGAGGATGGCAGGCAGAATTGTTCAGGAAATGCCACCCCAGAGGCCCAGACACAAGCAGCCTGAGAGCAAGGCTGGGGAAGAAGAGAGGAGCCCTCTGCCCCCAACCATAAGCCCAGCACTGGTAACTAGTACAGCTGTCTACTGCTACAGAGGGCAGGAGCATGGGGAGACCTTCCTGCATAGGCATAGAGGACTGGTTGAAGATGGACGGGAACACAGAAGGGAAAAATCCCTCTGGCACCATAGGCACGAAAAGCAGACCCGTGGGAAAAACTGGAAGCAATGGAAGTACCAGCAGCATCAAAAAGCTACAAGGCAATTCAGTGTCTGACTAGACTGACTCACCACCCCACCCCTCTGTACATACGGCAGCCCACTTGCAAGTATTTCATTCTATGTTGTTCATAATGGGTGGTGCACAAAAGTTAATAGAAGGCCTATCATAAATAGTTGATCAACTCAGGCATCCCTCAGATGCTGGAATCAGGCGGGGACTTTGAAATGATTAAAAATTTAACAGAAATAGTGGGCAACACGCAAGGATAGGGAATTCGGAGAAATGAAAACGAAGTTGGAAAAGTGGAAAGAGCTAGAAGAAAAAAAATGTCTTGAAGTGTCTCAACACTGGACATAGCTGAGAAGCTAATCAGTAAACTTGAAGATAGTTCAATAGAAATCCAGACCTAAATGAAGAAAAATAGAATTAAGAGGAGAAACACTACAAAACATGATCTACGAGGTATAGAACAGTATGTACAATGGTATCTCATGATTTAACATTACTGGAGTCCAAGTAGTAAGAGTCAACAGACAAGACATATTTGAAGATAGAAAGGTAAAGGTGGCAGGGCGGGGGTGGGGGGGTTCTACTTTCTGCTCAGTTTTGCTGTAAGCCAAAACTCCTGTAAAGATGTATACGAGCGAGAGGAGATGGAAAGCCTGAGAACTACCAAAACTAAAATCTCCCTGATCCTATTACCCCCAACACCACAAGCAGACACCAAATCTTATAGATTTAGCTTGATCCCAAACTCCAAATGCTTTTTCACATAAATTAACAAATTGGCTCCAAAGTTTATGTGAGGAAAATTGCAGGGACAAAACCAGCTAATGCACTCAACAATGAGGTAGAGGCATGTGCTACCAGATAAAGACTTACATAGTAATTGAGACTAACAAGGCAGAATGAAGAACCCAGAGTAGACTTGAATATCAAGTTTGAAATAGTTGCCCTAGCAGAGCTGGGCAAGAGTAGGAGGGAAGGTGAGGACAGGAATGCTCAAATGAGTCTAGGGCAGGCCACTATTCATATGGGGAGAAACCCTGAGTATGGATTCTGCCTCTCATGATGTACAATGTGTGTATCAACTCCAGATTGAAGATTTAGATGTAGAGCCAACTTATTCTATGTTGTCTTGTTCTACATTCGGATAAAAGTAAGCCAAAAAATTTCCAAAATATGCCTTTGATGAATTGTTTGAGCTAAAGGCAATAAAGATACAGGGAACTGGCCGGGCGCGGTGGCTCACGCCTATAATCCCAGCACTTTGGGAGGCTGAGGCGGGTGGATCACGAGGTCAAGAGATCGAGACCATCCTGGTCAACATGGTGAAACCCCGTCTCTACTAAAAATACAAAAATTAGCTGGGCATGGTGGTGTGTGCCTGTAGTCCCAGCTACTTGGGGAGGCTGAGGCAGGAGAATTGCTTGAACCCAGGAGGCAGAGGTTGCGGTGAGCCGAGATCGCGCCACTGCACTCCAGCCTGGGTAACAAGAGTGAAACTCTGTCTCCAAAAAAAAAAAAAAAAAAAGATACAGGGAACTTTGTCCTGCTTTTAGTATAAGGTGCAAGGTGGCAGGCAGATTTATACAGTCAGAAGGTCTTTCCACCCTTTCCCCTGTCCCCACACTTGAAGACAGGATGAAAGTCTGTTTACTGCAGACATCAGCTCACACTATGCCAAAATTCATCTGTCTTGTTATACATGTTTGTCCCAAACTTATGAGGGTGAAGAAAAAAATGCTTTTTCCCCTTAAGGGGAGAAGAAGAAATCTTTTGTTAGATAAAAAACATACATTTAAATAGTATTTTTACCTTATTAAATTTAAGAGTTTGTTTCAGAAAGCAGAGGGTATTGTGAACTGGAGGAAAGCACTTGTACCATGTAAATAGTGACTAGTATTTAAATATGAACATCTATAACCCAATAGCCAAGTTGCAAACAGATTTTACATAATAGAAAACCAGTAAGTATAAAGGTGGTCACATGAAAGTCATAGTACCAGGACGAAGTCACTTGTCAGACACAGAACACTGCAGCAGGAAGGCATAAGGGAGAGGCAGCTCATGCTCACATCTGGGAGGAGGACTTTTTAAGAACCACCCTGCTAAGAACACTCCCAGCTTGTCAAGAGAATCTTGACAGAATGGAAAGCTTTCCTATTTTTGATCGTTACGTTTGGCAAATGAACCTGATGCTGCCCACGGACACTAAGAACTTGTGATTTTAAGTAATCTATTATAGTAAATAGAAACTCCTAGATAACACTAGGAGGCCTCCTAAAACATGCCACTGTGAGAAGCCAGGCCACCCAAAGATTGCCAGAGAAGAAACTTTCTACCCACCCCACACCTACTTTCTCCACCTGGGACCACTTCTCATAGAGGCTCCAACGAGTTACAGTGTGGGTTGGGGTGGGGGGGTGGTCTTCCCAGTTTTCACTTAGTCATCTGGGTGAAACCACCTTTGAAATCAGGAACAAGGTCTTAACTGTTCTCATAGTTACTGGAACATCACTATCAGTCCTTAATGCCCCAGCCTCAATCAGCCCCTGCCTCTGAGTAGTAAGAATCCAATGACAGTTTAATAAGCCTTTGTCTGCTTTTGTCTCACATCTCATTTCTTTCCTTCTTGGCTGTCTCCAAAATATCCACCCTTTTGCTTAGTTCTTCCCAGTCTACTTTGTTGGACATTATTTTCTAGAAACATTTTCCCCCCAAAAAGGGGGATTTTAGAATTGTGTAATTTTAGAACTATGCAAACTACAGACTCAACCTTGGAATCCATCAACTCCAAGTTCCCTCTTTTGCCATTCCTGGTTCAGAATAGGACTAATGAATGCCACCCCTTCACTGCTAAATAAAATACCTGTCTCTTGATAGGCAGTCATGCACTGATACTGGCATTAACTCAGATTGATCAAAGCCTTTGTCTAATATTTGACAATACCCACTAAATTGGACTGCATTATAGAGTATTAAGCCTCTTATGGAAGTATAATAGAAACAAGGCCTCATTCCACATACTGGTTCTTGCAATACCACAGTTCTACCTACTAAAGAGACCAAACCAAAGAGATTTGTTCAGGACCTCCAAGCAGTAAGGCATATTTATGCTAAGGCATCCAGTGGTTACAAATCCCCATACTTTATTAAAGTCAATATTCATTGGTAGCAGGTTTTCTAGTCTATCTGTAGCGCATTCCTCACCATTCCAGTGGATTGGGCCATCCAGCATTCCTTCTCTTTACCTGAGAAAGCTAATCACCTGGATAGTAATTACCCAGGGTTTTACTGAAAATCCTTTCTATATTTCTCAAATAGAAAAGGCAGACTTGGAGGACGTAGCTTTTTCCCCAAGGCTCCACTTTACTACAATATGTAGATCACCATTTTTTCTGCCACAGGTAGCCTGTGGAAAAAAGTATACATCCATTAAAGCGGCCAGATGTTCAAGGTCAAAGTTTCTAAAGAAAAACTACAGCTAGGAAAGACTCAAGTGAAATATTTGGGTCATTTAACTTCAGAGAATGGCCTGCATTTAGACCCAGAACAGACTCAAGGCATTTTGCAATTACCTGAGCCTAAAGCCAAACACTAATTCCGTGGGTTTTGTGCCTTCTGGTTGCTGTGATAGTTGGATTTCTAATGTTTCACTTCTAGCCCAACCCCTGCGTATTGTTAAGTTACCAAGCTTGACTCCATTATTTGGGCAGAATCTAAACGGCAAATGCTTAAAGGAGAAATTGATCAATCATCCAGCAATAGGCCATAATCAAGTTTTCTTTGTATATGAAAAAGGAAACATTTTGCGAGTCTTAATCTAAAAGCATGGAGGCTCACACTGCTCTCTAAGATACCATAGTCAACAATTGGATCCTGCTGTCCATGATTCCCTCTCTGCCTAAGCAGTCCCTGCTGTAGCCCTGTTAGTTGAGGCAACTGAGGAGAGTCATGGGATTCTGCATGCCATGGAATCTCTCTTGGCATCTTCCTGCCAGCCTACTTTATAAGCTACTCTTTATTTCACACTGTAATAACCTTAACCCTGTGACTCTCCTGCCCTCACCTTTAGAGGGACCACCACATGACTGCTTAACTTCGACAGACCAGCTTTTAACTCCTCGGGAGGATCTACAAGAAAGTCCCCAGGACAAGGCTGAGTTGTCCTGGTTAACAGATGGCTCATATTTCAAGTGACTCCAGTAGATACTGTGCAGGCTCTGCAGTCACTACTTCCTTTGAGATTGTGGAAGAACTCCTTTGCCCTTAGCCACTTCGGCTCAGCAGGCAGAGCTATTTTTCCTCACTCAGGTCTTTCTCCTTGCTAAGGGAAAAACTTTGTATTCGTATACACAGTAGGTATGCCTCGAGTTTCTCAGGATTTTGGAATGTCAGATGCAAAAGGGTTTCCCTCACTTACAATGGAGACCAGAGAATTGGCTGTATGTACAAGAATTAGATGCAATATAACTTGAGTAGCCTTTAATTATGTGTTGTGAATGACTTTGAGAACTCTTCCAGCTTGTAGAGAGAATCCATATAGAATGGAAAACTGTGCTTACTTCTGATTTGTTCTAGCCATTATCAGAGTTTAGCTATTTGAAACTACATTCTGTGGAAGCTAGAGAAAAATCATCTTGCTGATAACACAAGAACGCTTTACAAAAGGTCCTACTGATCAAAGCTGTCACGGCCCAGAATAAAGTTTCCCAAAAGATGATCTTAGAATTACTAAGGAGGCACAGAATTGAGAACAGGCCAAAATACAAAACTGAACAAAATAATGGCTGTTGGTTTGATAAAGAACTCTGGTTTAGACCAAGTGAAAAGCCCATCCTGCTAGACTTCATGAAATTCCTGTTATTGACATTGTACATGATTTAAGTCATTCAGCTACAGAAAAGGTGATTACTTTTATGAAATACTGGTGGGGCAACATCAATAAAGTGGCCAAAAATGATTATTTAGCCTGCCACACACCTCTCCTAAATTCAATCCTGGAAAGCCAGTGCACATAGCCTGTGGCAGAGTTTTGACCTCCGTGATGGGGCATTTGAGGTTTGGCAGATAATCGTCCAGCTATCCTCCTTCACATGGATGTTAGTTTTGATATGTATCTCTCATTGGATTGAAGCCTTCCCTTGCAGAAGGGCCACCACCTCCAGCAGCGGTTACAGTTCTACTAGAAAGGAATCCCTGCAATTCCACAATCGGCTCCAGAGCTACCAAGGAACCTGTTTTATAGGACAAGTTATAAAACAAGTATGCTATCTGGCTAATTGGACAGCACTTTCATTGTGCTTATCAACCAATCCTTTGGGCTGACTGCACCAACAGTACTCTTAAGATCCAATTGACAGTTTGTGGAAATCTTATACTTGCCCTGGTCAAAAGTTCTACCTATAGTGCTGCTGAGCTTAGGGGCCATTCTCTTTGGGTTGCATAAGCTCTCACCATTTGAGATAATTACTGGAGGCCCATGCATCTGGTCCCAAGTTCTTTTGGTCCAAAATTAGAAGATGAAATGCTTCCATATTGTAATGGTATAATCAAAGCTATGAATAAGAGTTACATTCTGGTAGAACAATTTTTCTATAGAGTGCTCCTGGGAGGCAAAGATCTAAAACATAACCACCAGGAAATTCTTGCCTACAAGAAAAGACACCTAAAAATATTCTCTCCAACCTTGCTGGAAAGGTCCATGTCAGATTCTGTTAACCAACTCCTGTGCTACTGGACTTAGGGTAACTGACTCCTGGATGCATGTGTCATCTAAAAACTGACTCCTGAGTACCTCTACTCTTATCAATGAATTAAAGCTATAGGTTTCTAGGATTTAAAAAGCAGATAGCATCTGAGGAGATGACGTCCCCCCCCCCCACACCAAGGTGTCCAAACTAGGCCTATATGTCCTTTCCTCATTTCTAATTCTTTCTCCTTTTCTCTGGAAGGACAAGGTTCTTGTCTGCATGTCCCAGTCTGTTGCAATAGAGAGAAGCCTTAGCGATTGTTGGCTCAATAAAACTTCATACAGGTTTTTTGTTCTAACGTCCCAGGTCCAACTACCTGTACAAGTTATAGCCCTAAACCCCTTATAGGTTAAACTTTCTCATCTACCTTCAACTCTTGTCCAATGCCTTACCTACTCAAAAAGCTGGTCTCTTAGTTGGAACTGAGAAATGTGCAATGGGTCATCCCCCTTACAACATTCCTTGGGTCTTGATATAGGCAAAAAATTGAGAGGAAGGTCATTAACAATATATAGTAACCTAACTGACCCCTGGGGTTTAATTCTATCATGTATATAAAATTCAGATTGAAGCAATGTCAATGCTCTATCAGATATATTTAACATTCATGAGTAGGCTATTTCAACACAGGCCTACAGAGGTTTAGGTATTTGGATAACAGGAGGCCATGTGGGTTGGGATATTTGACTGCTATCCTCTTTCACTGCAGATAATTGAGAGTTACCTGGTAGGTCACAAGGCTGTATTTGCTTCTCTTGGCAAATCTTTTGTACCAGGGCATGGTGTAGCTGCTAATAAGTGACAAATTTGTCTGCTACGCTACTAAAAGCAGTATTCATTAGCTTTTCTTGCCAGGGTAGTTTTAGATAAAATTGCTAGATTATCTATTAGCTGAACAAAGTGATGTCTTATTGCTATTACTGCATTCTATACCTGAGTAAACTCCACTAGGAAAATAGACTAACATGAATTGAAAACAAACTACCTGGCTACAAGTCTCATCCAGGTCCCCATGGTCATTTGATCTGTTCAGTCGGTTGCCTTTTAAATCTAAGTTCATGGCTCAACGCCATGTAACGTCACATCGCTGTTATTTTTGCCTTGTGTTTCCCCTTATAAGCTATGTACCTATCATCTCAGGCATTTACGAAAATGTAACCCCTAACAAAATATTGGCCCAGTGCCTTAATAGTCAATGCCTATGGTACAAAGTAAAAATTTAAATAACAAAATTCAGACAAAGTAAACCTGAGCTTCTGGCCTCCTTGTTTCTCAAATCTGGCTAAAAGAGCATCACTGACTTCCAGCCATTTGTCACCTCCAGCGTGGGACCCAACCAACTTGGAAAGGTCCTTCACAATGCTGAGGGACATTTACAACCTGATTAAAACTAGCTTGTCAGCAATGCTTTTGGAGAAAGATCTTGATTAAAGGGAGAAACGTGAAGAAAGTCTCACATATGAGTATGAATCTACTTTTATCAGACCCAGAAAGAACTGGGAAGGAACAAGGGGAAAGACTCAGGTTTAACATGTCCAAGAACCTGTTTCCAAGTGCTTTCTGAAAACCCCACAAGAAACCCTTTTGCACCCTTCACACATCTTTGATTAGGTTTATCGCTAGATATTCTTTAGGACTGCAGTATTCCAGATGAAATGTTTGAAGAACACTTGCATCTCCACTGAAACTGACAACTCTGGCTCTCAACCTCTGGAGCCAATGACCTCTGTTTCTAAGCAGCTTATGTATGTCCTTTTGCTAATAAAAGCTTCTCTTCCCTTCCCTCACTAAATGCAATGGCAGCTTGCCATTCCATGAATACCAGATTGTAATATCCTTGTTTCTCATTCTCAAGCAAAGCTATTCTGTAGTGTTTAGATTGACAGTCAACACCATCATCAAGGAACAGAAGTTAAAGGTTACAGAGGCAACAAATTGGCAACAGTTAAAGGTAGAGAATATCTGGCTCTATCAGTTGACTCCTTGCAGGAAACGAATGGTTTATTCAGATTAGGAGAGAGTGCGAGGAGGGTTGAGAGATTCTTCAGCTGTGTTAGTGTGAAGGGAAAGCACATTGGTTAGTGTAGTAAGCAAGGGAGAAGCTGTTGTCCACGCCAAAGGGATGGGGGAAGGAGCATGTATTATTCCATTTTTATGCTGCTGATAAAGACATACCCGAGACTGGACAATTTACAAAAGGTTTAATAGACTTACATTTCCACATGGCTGGGGAAGACTCACTATCATGGCTGAAAGCAGGAAGAAACAAGTCCCATCTTACATGGATGGTAGCAGGCAAGGAGAGTGAGCTGGTGAAGGGAAACTCCCGTTTTTAAAACCACCAGATCTCATAAGACTTCTTCACTATCATGACAGCAGCACAGGAAAGACTTGCCCCATGATTCAATTACCTCCCACCAGATTCCTTCATACAGTATGTGGGAACAGCAGGAGTTACAATTCGAGATGAGATCTGGGTGGGGACACAACCAAATGATATCAGAACAGTTACCCTCTTCCTTCAGATCTTAAGGCAGGAGGAGAGGGTCTGGAGAAAGGGAGCCTAAGGTAAACCTAAGGCTGACTTCTGGGAAGTGAACCAGAAGAGAAACCCCATCCCTCCACACCCAAATGACAAGGGGGCCAAAGACCCTTCCCTCTACAACTTCCTTTCCCTTATGTAAAAGGTGAAATGCCTCTGACGGGCCCACAGGTTCACTCACATAGGGTATAACCAATTGAAGGCCTCTAATGAGTACCTAGAAGGGTTACCAAATTCCTATAGTTTAATGAAAACCAAGGAACATTACAATCAGGGCTCTCAAGCTGCTTGCTGGAGCCCACTCCCACTCTGGAATGTACTTTCACATCAGTAAGTCTACGCTTTCTTCTGTTGCTTTGTGTGTTTGTCCAATCTGTTCAATGCACCAAGAACCTGAATGATCAAGATTCTCCATCCAGTAAGTCTTAAACCTCTTGCTACTGTTCCCCATCGGGGGGATCAAACCAGAGACAAGAGGGCCTGGCAGCCTGGGTGACGAAGTCTACTCAGGTTAACCTCTGGGAACACAGAACAAGATGGAGGAGGAGGGTACGTCTGGAGATGCAGACAGAAGATCCCCAGAACATTGGCCTAGTGACGAGCTAGGAGAAGTTTCATACATAGCTAGCGGGAATGCAGAACTTCCAACTGTTTCTGGGAAACAGCATGGTGGTTTCTAGTGAAGTATAAGGTTTACATGCCTCAATACCTAGATATATACCATGAATATCAAACCTCTGCACTAAGATTCAAGAATTCTCAGCAGTATTATTTTTACAGCAAAATCCTGGAGCTAATCCCAACATCTGATGCTTATTTCCAGTTCACCTTTACCCTTCTGTTATACTCAGTACCACAGGGGCAGACCCTTAATACTTGCAGGCCACACTTCCCTGTTTCCTCATTCAAGCTTGTCCTCAGCTGGTTTTGCTCAGGTAGAGGCCTGGTAGGGATGGAGAGAAACGGAGAGGCTGGGGTACTCCTTCTTTTACCACTTAGCTCAGGCAGTTCTGTCAGACTAAGGCCACCTTGCATTCCCCTTCGCCAGGCGCCTGACCCTGCCGTTTTCTAAGGCTGCCTCTCTTCCAAGCCCAGGGGCAGTTGTGGGTCCATGCAGCTGTGAATTTCTCAGTCTCCTTACCGTGTCTATAACTTGTGTAACTTCCAGCACCTCCATCCTCAGAAGAATGTAGATTAAATTATTTGAATACCCGAAGTGCTTTGTTTTCCTAGTTTAGACAGATAAGAGGTACACTGCATAAAGAAAACGCCTAAAAGGTGACCTACTTTATGAAGCTAGCATAATTTTGATATAACAAAAGCAAGCTGTATGTTAACAGCAGTCTGAGTTATGGGAGGTATGTAAAACTTCAATCCTAGAGAAACATGAGTGTGGAACTTCAGCCACAATCCCCCACCCCCAATACCTGGGGGCAACTGGGTAAATGCATCTTGTTCCCAAACAGCTGCCTCACTCATCTTCATGTTCCTGGAATTTATGGTATAATGTGTAATCAGTAGCTTACATCATTTTAATCTAAATTCTGGTAAACAACTTAGAAACTGCCTCTTTCCCTTTGAAAATCCACATGTCACTGCGGGTAGAGTGTATATATTCAGGGTAACTTCCATCTATGTTCCTGTGCTGCAATCCTCAATCTCGGCCCAAATCAACTCTTATTTGTTCAGTTTTTAGTCTCCTTACATCTGTAGGCCTAAAGATATTAAGTCAAATACAGCAGTTTATTAAGAGACAAAGTAGGATTTGCCTCAGAAATGCAAGGATCAATATGAGGAATGGGAACCAAACTCACTGCACTAATGTGCTAGAGAAAACCCATGGTGGTTTGCTGCCTCCATTCCCCTGTCACGTACATTAGGTGTTTCTCCTGTTATCCCCTCCCTAACCTCCCTACCCCCTGCTGTCCCTCCCCTAGGCCCCCACCCCCCAACAGACCCCAGTGTGTGATGTTCCCCTCCCTGTGTCCATGTGTTCTCATTGTTCAATACCCACAGGTTGGGAGGGATAACATTAGGAGAAATATCTAATGCAAGTGACAGGGGGATGGAGGCAGCAACCCACTATGGCATGTGTATACCTACATAACAATCCTGCAAGATCTGTACTTGTACTCTAGAATATTTAGAAAGCCAGTTTCTCTCAAATCTCAAAGCATTTGTGTTTTCTGTATCAAGTTGTGTAAGTTTTTAACTTGAAAATTTAGTCATTTTAGAATCATGATTCAGGAAATCCTCCATAGAGGTTTAGAAACATTTAATGACTCACTAAAAGCACTTAGAAAAGTATTACTGTCACTTTAGCATCATCCTAGCAAGTTGAAAGTAATGCTAATGTTAAAAAGGAGAAAAACATTTGTAGTTACGATCAGGTAGTAAATCAAGCATATGCTTGAAACAATCCTAGTCTTCATTTTATATTCCAATATTTTGGGAAAAGTTTCTAAACTAATGTAACCAGGTTTAAAACAGGTAAGTCAAAAGAAGTGCTTAATACAGTGATTTAAGCAGGACCCTGGGTGGTGGACCCTGGGTGATGGGTGACAAGACTATCTTCTGCTTAAGACACTTAACCTCCATCCCCTTAACGATACAAAGAAATTCCTGTGGCTCATGCTTAAAGGTATATAGTCAGGGAGGGACCTGGTGCTGACCAAGATAGTTACACAGGCCTCCACATCTGTGAGCTCAGACACACTGGCTCATTGCTCAGCAAGTCAAAATTAGTGCTGGTATTAAAAGCCCTCCTTTTCCTAAGTCTCATTTTAGCTTAGAGATGGTAAAGTTAAAGAGGAGAGTAGTTTAAAGGACGAGCTAATGACCAGGTCTCCTGGCTCAAGTTCCATAATTCACAAACCAAAATATGTCTATCCCGTGACTTAAGGTGGCTAGAAGTCCTCACTTATCCCCAGTCCCCAGAAGGGCCAGCTCTTACACTTACCAGCTACATGTTTTAATACATTAATTTCTGCTTATTTCTCATTCTTTAGTGATCCTAAAGAGAAATAGTTTGAGATTTGCCTAATCTTGTAACTATACTTGAATTTGCAATGTTTCAAAAAAAAAAAAAAAAAACTTTTTAAAGGCAAGTGTTTAAGGTTCTAAGTTTATCTCTGGATATTTATTCTTTGACCCAGTAATTATAAGGCAGAACATTTTAGATTGAAAGGGTGTCAAGTTATTTGATATTATATAATTTTTATTAAGTCTTCCATGGATGCTTAGAAAATACGCTATAACAGAGAACTTTCTACCCTATTATCAGTTTACCATATTAGAATCAGATTTTTCCCCTACTCTAAGAAAATCAGGAAGGAGAAGAGAGAAAGGAGGAACCATTTAGCCTAGTCACAGCAAGAATTTCACATACTTTCATAAAGGCACTATTCTAAAATATTCATTATTCATTTGGCGTTGAAAGTTGAAGAAAATTTAGATGCTTGAGGAAATAAATCACAGCAGTTAGAAACCATAAACTGCAGGTAGAACCACCACCTGTCCGGGGTTAAAGACATCTAGAGCACAATATTGTTTACATAAATTCAAGATATACATATTACCCCAAGTAGATGCATAATTTAGGTTTTTAAAACAAGTTAGTGATTGGCTATGGGGAAGCTAAAAATGGGAGAAAAAAAGAAGGGGAGAAAATAGAGGCTGAAACAATTCTGCTTTGTATCATTCAGTACCTTAAAGATCAGGCCCATGCAAATCAGTTTTGTTCTGAAACTTTGCCACCCTTCCCCTTCAGATGAGTTTCCAGGCTTCTTTGAAGAGACAGGCAGTCTCAAAGACCGCTGTCATGATCTGTCTTCCAGTATTTATATGATTGCATAATGCCCTTCCCTTGAGTGTGGTCAGGACCTGCGACTTGCTTCCAGCCCATAAGATATGGCAGAAGTGATGGCCTATCACTTTGGTGATCACAGTACATAGGATCACAGCCTTTGTCTTGCAAGGATTCTCTTTCAGGCTCTAACGAGGCAGGCAGCCATATGAGGGAACCCACATGGCAAGGAAGTTAAGAAAACCTCTAGAAACTGAGGGTGGCCTCCAGCCAACCGTCAGGAAGAAAATGAGGCCCTCAGTTCAAAGAACTCAGTTTTACTAACAACCATGCAAAGTTGAAAGTGGATGCTTCCCCAGTTAAGCCTCCAAGATGAGAATGTAGCCATCACCTTGCTGCAACGCCTCAAAGAAAACCAAGTTAAGCTCTGCCTGAACTGATCCACAGAAATTGATGTACATTGCATTAGGCTGCTAATTTTGCAATAGTATTGTTATGTAGCAACATCTGCCAATGAGCTTTTAACTAGGTTAGGCTAATGGCACACACTGACAAGAGATTAGACAAAAACAAAGCTTAAGTACCTACCCTTCTCCATTAGCTTTGGACACCATCTCACAGCAGCTGATTACCTTCCCTTAGTGCCTGCTCTTGCTAGATAGCCTTCAGTTGGTTCCAGTTCCTGGTCTCTGGGAATATCCTTGATCTCATTAGCCTAGTTGTTAGCAGCCACCTAATATTGTTAGTCTCTGCATTACTGCACCAATCCCTTTTTCCCTTGTCTTTGACATCTATTCAACTTTTTAGATTTAGAATTCTACTGTACTCAAGGTTGAGTACAAAAACTAAGCCCACACTGGCAAGAGGCCTTATGTTTGTAGTTGATTTGTTCTTGATTTCTTTAGTGCCATGTAACAAAATATCTAGAATATTGCTGAAAGAAAAGACATAAGTAGATATACTGGAAAGCATACTTGTGGATTGAATAATTAAGATGCCCATTTTCCCTTTGATCTACACAATCAACCCAATCCCAAAATGCCAGAGTTTTTCTGTAAGAAATTTACAAGATTATACTGCAATTCATATGGAAATGAAAATAGCTAAAGTAGTCTTAATGTAGAAGAACTAAGGATTCTTACATGATCAATACTCAGAATAAAACTGTAGTAATCAAGACACTGTAGTATTGACAAGGGTAGACACAGATCACTTGTCAAGTTAGGTTTTCTGGGAAGTAGGTGAAGAGTTAGGAATGCACAAGTTTTATTGGAGAGTAATACCTGTTGAATAAGGGAAAAAAGAATCCACCAGATTGTAAAGTTGACCTCATAGAGCATTAGGACAAATACCTAACACATGTGGGGCTTAAAACCTACGTGGGTTAATAGGTGCAGAAAACCATCATGACACATGTATACTTATGTAACAAACTTCTACATTCTGCAAATGTATCCCAGAACTTCAAGTAAAAAAAAAGTTGATCTCAAAGTCTGAATGGGAGCTCTAGAGAAAATTACTTAGGGGAGATGCATAAAATAGCTAGGTCTTTTGACTGGTGGTGAGGAGGGCACACTTTTAAGGACAGCCTGCAGCCAGTGACTGACCAAGATGATGGTATAGTTATTGCACCAGCTCAACAGAACATGAACTTACCTCAAAAGCTAAGGCAGACTTTGAAGAGCTCACAGCTATAAATTGTCCAATAGCCACATTCCTTATACATGTGCATTGAGCTCTCAGAGCATCAACAGAACAGGATAGCGAATGTAGAATTAGGCCCACACATGAATTGGTCTCCAAAACACCAATGTAATCCAAAGAATAAGTCTTTAATAAATGGGCCAAAAAACATTAGATATTTATATAAAAAAAAAAACAAGTCTTTTCTCATATCTCAGTCTATACGGAAAAGCTAACTTGGATCACAGACCCAGGGTAAGAGCTAAGACTACAAAACCTTCTGGTCTCATATAGAACCACTGCTGATCTGGTTCATTCCCTTTTCTAGTATAGTCTGTGGCTGCTTTTACACTACAATAGCAGAGCTGCGTGTTTTTACAGACTATACACAGCCTGATATTTTATTGCTTTCAGAAAGGAGTTTGCTCAGCCATACCATAGGCTCTGCTGGGTTGTGTGGCTCAAGCAGCACAGACTAGACTTGCTGAGGGGCCCGATTTTGCTTTCAACCTTTCTTGTCAATCAGTATATGGGACAAAGCAGTGGTCTCAGGTGTGGAATGTGCTGCCGCCAAAGCTAAAGAGCCCCACCAGGTGTTTTGCTTCCTTCTTCATGGTGGGAGATGTAAGATGCAATAACTCATCTTTAACTTTGCATGGAATATCCCAGTATACTCTTGACTGTTGGACTTGTAAAAACTTAACACTGTGGCAGGCTTCTAAATATCTGAATTGTTTCTCATTATGAGGCATGGCACCTTACTAAGGCCTCCATTGTGTCAGCCCCCTTCCTGCTCATCCAGTCCAATTATGCCATTGCTCAAGGAGATTAACATGTCCTTTTGTATATACAGACAGCTCTGGGGCAAAACCATAAGCATACAGAATTGTCTATTCCATGTGAATGCAACTCATTTCTGATTCTCTTTCCTGATAAGGATGTTTACCACAGTCATGACTACGTATCATGTATCTGGGGCTAAGTTTATTTTAGCAAACACAGCTGACATCACAGCAGCCATGGTTGGGACAACTCCTTAGCAGACCTAGCAAACTCCCTGTGGGCTCATCTGGTTTTTGTAGCCAGACCGGTGAATTAAACAGAGATAAGATGGAGGTTGCTACATGTCTCTTGTTTATAAGTTACATTAATCTTTGCCACTCTCTCCTAGGATATTGTTTTTTACTACTTTGCCTGGAGGGAGCAGTTTGAGGTTTTTCATTTGCCTGTCAGGTACGAGTTGTCATAATCAGCAAGGGCCAAGGGCTCAGTGTGGAAAGTGTACCAACTAGCATATTTGCCTATTCTGATTATACAATCTAATAATTCTGTAAAGGCATAAAAGTGCGGCATTGGGCAGGGATGGGCAAATAAACCAATAAAGCATTTAGACACAAACCCATGCATACAAAAAACAGTACTGGCAGCTGTACTACTGGCCACGGGGGAAGAGATCGATATTCAATAGGTTATTTATCCATAAAGAAAATAGAATTGGTGAATTCATCTGTAATTGGTGAAAGAGACAAATCCTTAAATGTAGGGCAGAACTTTATTTGAAGAAAATGTAGACTATCCTTATGATTTCAGTATGAAAGCTCTTAAATATTTAAATTATTCATGAAAGAAAAATTTTAACTGCTCAAAGGACATCAAGCACATGAAAGGAGGAAGCACAGTTGGATATGACAATAGATTCTGGATTAGTACCCAGAATATAAACTAAGTAAACAAAATGGTGAGAGACACCACGAATAGAACCTTGACAGAAAATTCAAGTAAAACATTTTCCTGCACGTGATCAAGGAAAAACAAAGTTATGACATTGTATTTGTCTAATTTAAAAGTTGCCAGTAACCAAAAGTTGACAAGGATGGTGAACAAAAAATGTATTCAACTGAGAATAGTTTGGTGCTGTAAGAATATTTACCATCACGGTAATGTTAAAGATGTGCATGCTCTGAAACTCATCACTCCCAGTTACATACCCTAGAGGAATATTGTATACCTGCACAGGAAGTGTTCAATGCAGTACTGCTCCAAAAATCTGAACCTTAAATATTCACCAGTAGAAAGGTATATGAACCTATCAATCCATTCATTACATTTAGTAATGAAAAGTAGACTACAGCAACACGCATGGATAAATCACACATAACGAGTGCCTGAGAGCAAGTCAGTCATAGCTCAATGTAAAATTAGGCCTGCAAAAACACAACACAAATACATCTGTAACATGTTCAAAGTAAAGAAAACAAGGAATTGAAATTCATGAGGTTAGAAGTGAGTTGTTGGGCTTTGATTAAACAGATTGGCAGCTACAGCACTGCCTTTTCTTTATTCAACTACAATTTTAACAATTGTCTTCACTGAGAATGCCTTGAGTGTACAATTCAGTAAGTTTGTGTTTATACCTGCATAACCATGCACCAAGATACAGAATCTTTATCGCTTGATGAACTTTCCTACCACAGGAAACAATGATCTGATTTCTCTTGTTTCAGATTAGCTTTGGCTATTTTAGAAGCCTATCTTGGTGGAATCATGAAATGGAATCTTATGTATACCTTTAACCTCTGGGTTGCTTACCTACCCTGTCTAGGCTCTGAGGTCTTCCAGCCATGTAAATGTCAGTTCTCTTTATTAGAAACCATTCTGCATATTTTGGGTGAAAGTTTCCCAGTTAGACTTTGGTATATCAACTCCAAATCAAATTTATATGCCTAGAATTAAGCTTTTTTATTTTTTTGAGACAAAGTCTCACTCTGTTGCTCAGGCTGGACTGCAATGGCATGATCTCTGCTCTCTGCAACCTCTACCTCCTGGGTTCAAGCGATTCTCCTGCCTCAGCCTCCTGAGTAGCTGGGATTACAGGTGCCCACCACCATGCTCAGCCAATTTTTTGTATTTTTAGTAGAGATGAGGTTGCATCATATTGGTCAGGCTAGTCTGAAACTCCTGACCTTAGGTGATCCACCTGCTCGGTCTCCCAAAGTGCTGGGATTGCAGACATGAGCCACCATGCCTGGCCAGTCTGTTTTAATTTGATACATTATACAGTGGTAAACTATATAAAGTGTAACACTAAGCATTTTTAAGTGTATAGTTCAGTAGCACTGAGTACTTTTACTGTTGTGCAGCCAGAGCTTTGTCTACTCAGACCAAAATGCCACACCTGTTGAACGCTGTTCTTCCCGACTTCCATCCCCTGGCAATCACCATTTTATTTTGTCTTTGTGAGTCTGACTATTCTAGATACCCCCTAGAATTGGAACCACAGGTTGTCTCTGTGTAACTGGGTTGTTTCACTTAGCGTATCTTCATGTTTCATGTATGTTGTAGCATGTGTCAGAATTTCCTTATGTTGTATACACATTTTGAGTAGTTTTTAGGTAACAGTTGGTTTTTGGTTACATAGATAAGCAGTGGTTGAGATTCTGGCGTACCCATCGCCTGAGCAGTGTACACCATACTCATCCCCCTCCCACTCTTGTGAGTCTCCAAAGTCCACTTATTTTGTCTTTGCTGCCTCAATTTAGCTCCCACTTATGAGAACATACAATGTTTGGTTTTCCATTTATATATTTTTTATATAAAAGATCAGAAGGGCTTTAGTGTTTTAAGTTTTTTGAATCTATGTTTATAAATACCAGGCCAAAAATTCTCTTGTGCTGTTCTTTTGAAGCTCAGATAATCTTGTTTATGAAACTAAGATTTTTTTTCCTTTGGAAGACTTTGTATGATTAGGATTGAGAAAGCTTAATTATGCAATGATCTGGGCCTGATTTAGTTTCTCTAGTTATAAAGCTCCTCAGATGAGTCATTTCTTGATTTTTTTGGTAAATTGTTTTTTAGAGGTATATTCATTTTGTCTATGTTTCCAGTTATTGGCATAAAGTGACTTATGACGTTCTCATTCTATACTTCTGGTTATATTTTAAGTACAAATAGTTTTCTTGGGCATCTTTTATGATTTTGGTTTGGGTTTCCACAAAAGCAGATCCTAACAACCTGAATTGCAAGGAGTCAATGTGGTGTGGCGAGACAGGAAGAGAAGGCGGCAGCCACTACATGATGCTGTAAGCTACTCACCACTGGCAGTGGCTGAAGCTTCATCTCATGGGGAAATTCTAGATTTAGTCCATCTGAGGGGTGAAGGCACTGGGGTATTTACATACTAACTAAACAGACATTGGTTAAAGCCTGCTCCAAAGGTGTTCATTCCAGTAAGCTATCCTGCCCTATGTGAAAGCAAATCATTTTCTATGGCGCTGGGGAAGAGTCCTCAGGCAGAGACCTGACACTGGCAGCTGGAGGTCAGCCTGTACTTACTGATGTGGTACGATGCAAGGAAAAGGGGTGGCACCAGAGCCTGCCACACCAGGAAGATTATAAATCTTAACCAGTTTATCTTCTTGGACTTTCCAGAAAATGTTTTGTCAACTCTCCTTATCATTGATTTCACCGAGTTCTGTTAAGGTTTATATCACATAGAATCGGAAAGGTAGAAAAATCTGCTCACTCATGGAAGATGCTAATAGTTGTCTGGATTTCCTGTTAAATGTTGTCTTCTGTATCTTAAGTTTTGACTTATGGCATTATTTGCAGTATCTTCTCATTTGCATGATTTGATCTTATAATGTTTTCTAAATTCTACACATACGAGTTTAAGTTGGACAAAGATAACTAAGCTCTATCTTGGTCAAAGGAGATACATGTAAGTAGCTGATACAGTGGCCCACCTCCATCCCCCAGCATGCCTCTGGTTTTAGTTGATAGTCAGTGCCTGCTGACAGCATTGTACCTCAAGGGTTCACCAGCTGTTTTATTCTGCAAGAGCTTTTTCTGGAACCAAAGGACTCATTCAATCTTCATGCAAGGTAGTTCAGAGTGGGGGAATTCAAACTCCTAGGGGCAACCCTCAATAAGGGATGGAAGATCCCTGTGTAGTCTCATCCTGCAGATGCATACCTGAAGGATGTTCTCCAGGGCTCCTCAGAGGTCTGCAGTGGGAGCAAATCTGAGACCCAGATAGCCCCAGCCATAACTAGCTTAAATAATGTTTGTTCCTTTTACTAGCTCTTTTCTCACTCCACTCAATGCTACACCCAGGGATCACCTCCCAAATAAGCCTCCTGCATTCACATTTTTCCTTAGGCTCTGACTTCTGGGAAAACCAGACCCAGAAAGGATGGTGGCAATGTCTCGAAGTCTGAAGCTTTGTGACCTAGTTTCTCGTCATTTTGTGTTCCATGTATACTTGAGGTTAACCAGCCTAAGTTATTGGGCTCAGTGATCCATGTGTCCTAGATCATGCCTATTTTTGTTCATGTCTTCAATATTCTTACCTGTGTTTTCCCTTAATGTACACACATACACAGCACATGTCAGACACCTGTGACATTTCAGGTCCCTTTCTGAATAGCAGGTTGCATCTATGCTAGAGTCTGAACTCCTGCCCTGGGTTTCCCTATTCAGATGAGGGCAAAGGATGTCCCAGATCCCTGCTCAGTGCCCATGTTCATTGAAGTGGGATGTATAGGAAAGGCAATTTTGCATGAAGTTAGTGTCCGATTTACGAGAGGGGGAACTGGCAGATCATTCTTCCTTCTTCTTGAATAAAGTGTCAGACATGGATTACATAGAGTGTCAGGGGAGGGTCTGACAATACTGAGCCAGTTGCATTGTTACTTCTTTCCCTGTTACAGGCATGTTTCTCCCAAGTCCCATCCCCCCCGACTTACTGCAAGTTCCAGCAGCAGATGCTTTAGACAGGTCTATGCAAGTAAAGACTCATGCTGATAGTGTCTGGCCTCAAATAAGGTCTGTATGTCTGTGCCTTCTACCTCAGAGTTCTCTGAAGACAAGTAAGCTCAGTACTTACGTACTCACAGCCTGGAAGTGGGGAGCATTAATACCTTCAGGATCTTTACTAGTGAGGAGTGGGAGTTGATAGCTGAACGCACAGATGTTCATTTTTCACATGGAAGATTGAGACATCACTTCCATTTCTCAGAGATCTCAGAAGCAACATCTTGTATTGCTATTTCCTAGACTCACCCCCTTTCTGGATCGAAGTACAGGGATAAAGGGAAGCACTGGGTAACTCAGTGGCTCTAGCATCTAAATGCTATGGGGCAATGAGTAGCATAGAAGAGTTTGGCTTCTTAAACTGACTTAGAAACCTTGAAGGAGGAACAGCAGGCTCAGGTCAGCTAACTACCAACTCAGGACCTGCCATGAAAGCCAGGAATTGACTTTCAGGAGACTTTCATTTCCCATGGCTAGGCGACGACCAGATAAACATCAGGCTGAAGACTTGACTATAAAGATGGCAGAAATACAAAAGACATATCTAGCATAAGAGACATGTCAAGGCTCTACATTCAGACTACCTATTTGACATTAGGAGATACTGTCATCTTGCTAGGGAGAAAGTGAGACCCTAACACTCTGGATGAGTACAGTTGGGTGAACACATGAGTACCTTCAATTCTCAGATTCCCCCTAAACCTTCTGGGTTTGGAGAAGTGGTCCCTCTCCTTTATGTTTAAAAAGAAAAACCCAAACAAGGACAGCTTCCTATTGCCTGAAGACCATGACAAGATTACATCTCAGGTAGATGTGTCAAAAGATGCTGTATTCCTTCCTCCAAAAAAAAAAAAACCAAAAAAAAAAAAACCACACACAAAAAAGACCAATCCTGCCTTTTTCACTTATCTCTATAATGTAATTGACATCAGATACCCTAAGTCAGGGACTATCTTTCCTGGGAGAAATGCTTCCACACCGAAAGGGTTGCAATGCTTAGTAAACACAAAACTCACCTGTGAGAACATGCATGGCCATGTATCTTGAAGACGTTGAATCATGAGGTTAAGGGTTTGGCACCTCCCCAGGACTCAAACTCTAATTTCCTGGCTAGGACACCTGGAGATGAGCTTAGTCAGACACTGCTGAAAAAGCTTCCTTGAAGCTTGGAATGACCTTTAATAAGTGAGGTAGATGCTTCAGCCGATTCAATGGAGTGTTGAGGAAGGGGCCAGAAGGTACAGAGAGGAAGTTGCAGATTTTTTCGTAATACCAGAGGATGTAACACGTAAGAAGGGAGTATCTTCTGGGCCCTTCAAGGGGACAAAAGCAATGAATAATGCATTAGTGAGGGCAGCAATGTTGAGAAACTGTCCTTTACAGGCCAGATTTGACACTAGGAGACACATGTTATTAGGTTACTGTAACTAATCAGGATAGTAAGTATATACAGGGCCAGTTGGTAGCACTTCATCTTGTATCTTAATAGTTACTGTAAGAGACATCAAGAGTCCATATGGCCACCAGGGTACCTTGACCTTCAGGTATCTGGCATTAGCTAATGTATCATGATGTTCCAGGGTTGAGACAGATGGGCAGCTGGTCAGCACTTACCTTGTACAACTAGAAGAGACACAAGGACTGACCAAGTCTGATGTAATAGCAGTGAACACAACCTCTGAAGTTCTCAGATCTGAGCTAGTTGTCTTATTCTAAGGGAATGGATTTCCTTAAGAAAAAGCCTGTAATACCAGGAGTATTTCCCCAATCCTTTGGCAGAAATAATCCTTTTAGAGTATACTAGGTTAGAAACTCAGATTTGAGGTCTACTAGATATATAGATCCTAAAGCAGTATATATACCAGAAAATCCACCATCCTATTGTAGACGTCATGCTAGAATCAGATTCCTGAAACCAGGTGGTAAGTGGAGTCCTGGTTGAAATTCATGCCACAGTAAAGCAAATCGTTCAGAGAATCCATCCTGTGGTTCTCCCCTACTTCAGGGAATAAGTTTGATGTACTTAGCAATTTGTTAAGTCACACTGTTTCATTGACTTGGGTAGAACAGGATGATGCACCATTTCAGTGGATTCTAACTTGACCCTCTCAACCTTAATGTCATTCATTCTGATCTCCAACTGTATATATTAAAAGGAAAATAGCTGCCTTGGAGGGATTGCAGAAATTAGTACCGAACACTTAAAGGATCCAGGGGCAGTGGTGGTTGTAGCTGACACTTCACTGGTCTAACCTCTTAGATGTGGCTGACAATTGACCATCACCAACTTCACTTGCTGGTAGCCCTAGGCACAGCTGCTGCGCCAGATGCTTCTTTATTGGAACATACTGACATTGTTTTGAGACTAGGATGTAGCTAGCAGGAAAACATTTGAGTAGTATCAGTAAAGATGACCAAAACTTTTGTTTTGGCACAAGGCATTGTCCTCCTGTTCTGTTATAGTCTGGGAGGACACAAATTACCTTGACTTCTCAACACCACTGTGATCTACTCTCAGTGGATCATGCTAATTGGACCCGCTGAATAAAATGGGTTTTTTGAGGGATAACATGGGGAGAAATGTCAGATATAGTATGTACCTAAAGTAAAATAAACTTTTAAAAATGTGGTTTTTTGAAAGTCTAAAAAACCATGCATACCAGAAGGTAGGTGATAAATGAAGGTAATTTCCTTCATTGTGACAATTTCCCAAATAGGAGGTCTGGTCTGGGGCATATGAAAACATCCCCTCTAAGGTATAATTGACTACCTACCACTAAAAGAGCAAGCATGTTGGTTTGGGAGACAACATACACTATTCTTGGATTTTTTATTCATTTTTGTGAATGCAAAATTGCATGTACCAACTTCACAAATACTGCACCTTAATGGATTTCTTGGGTCCTTTGAAGTGTCAGTTTCAAGTGGGGCCCAAAGAAAGAGTAGTAAGATCCATTTAGTATTACAAACTCAGGCCATATTAACAAGTCAGAGATGAGGGCAGATAAGCATATTTTTTTGGTCTTTGGTAAGCCCCAATAGACTTGGCAGCATGAATCTCTAAGGTTCTGGGCAAGATTATACCATCTACAACAGAAAAGCAGTCCTCAGGGTGCTACTGGGTCCTTACTGAATCTCGGTACTGATTACAGGATATTAGAAGCCTGTATCTACCAGGCAAGGACTTGGTCACATCCAGTGAGCCATGAAGCTGGGTGACTACAGCAGCATTCTATCTTATATAATGGGTACTGACCACTTGAGAGCACCCAAGCAAGTCTGGAGGGCATGTTATTCCTTTTAATCTCATCTCCAAGGAGAGGTGAGGTGGTGAATAGAGTGAATGTAAATCTGTTCTCCCTACAATGTGGGGCTCCACTAGATTTGATAGCTATCTGGGACTTAGTTGTTTATCTCTGGGTCTACTTGCCACTAAACATCAACTTTCTAGGGCATTATCTTCCTACAGCAGATCTAAGTGGTATTATCCTTGAGAACTCAACCCCATCCTCCGATAGCAAGCCCCTCCTATAGCCAACCTTCCTGTCCTGAAAGCCTCAAACTCCTTAGAGGCAGGATACATTGCCACCATTCCAACTCTAGCAGAAGAGGATTTGGAGTTGGTGGCTTGAGCTGCAGTTTTCTAATGTGGCACATCAAGGATATCAATGCAATACTTAGAGACATCGATGTCTTGTTAGATGCCATTCTATACAGAGAATTAACAGGCTAGAAAGTAGTCCTAAAGAAGGGTAGGAATAAAAGTATATCTAAGTGCCTATTTATAGCAAGTAGTAAATTCAAGTAGTCCTACCCCTAAATAGCTCTTCTAGTTCTGAAAGCAGTCAAGAAAAGTTAGTGGTATTTCCATTTGACCCAGCAGTCCCAACACTGGGTATATACCCAAAGGATTATAAATTATTCTGCTATAAAAACACATGCACACATATGTTTATTGTGGTACTATTCAAAGACTTGGAATCAACCCAAATGCCCATCAATGATAGACTGGATAAAGAAAACGTGGCACATGTACACCATGGAATACTACACAACCATAAAAAAGGATGAGTTCATGTCCTTTGCAGGGATGTGAAGCTGGAAACCATTCTCAGCAAGCTAACACAGGAACTAACACAGCAACAGAAAACCAAACACCACACGTTCTCACTCATAAGTGGGAATTGAACAATGAAAACATGGGCACAGGGAGGGCAACATCACATACCAGGGCCTGTCATAGGGTTGGGGCAAGGGGAGGGATAGCATTAGAAAAAATACCTAATGTAGATGACAGGTTGATGGGTGAAATACGCCACCATGGCACGTGTATACCTATATAACAAACCTACGTGTTCTGCCCATGTATCCCAGAACTTGAAGTATAGTTTTAAAAAGTCAGTGGTACGTATAGCCATCTTTAAAGATAATACCAGACCCTAGATTCCGCACAGTATAAAATGTGGGTCTTCAACGCAGGACAGGCTGATTAAGGCAAGTGTGACAGGCTCTACCACCAACTTGGACTTCTGCCTGGGGCTCAGTTGAACAAATGCATTTACTCTGGAAGTCCAAGCCTATTAACTTTCTGCAGGACTCTGGCCATCCTGTTAGTGAAAGCTGAAATGAAAGCTCATTTTGATGCAGCTTCCATGTTAGGCTTTTCTTTACCTGAAGGGCCAAGCAGAATATTCTGGACTCTGAATACCTCAACCATTAGTCCATTTGTCTCAAGTTTTGGTAGTGCTGTATCTACTAGAGGGAGAACCAATTTGCCATGTGTGGCACCTGCTTTTGCAAGGCCCTTTCATGAGGAAGGCAATCCAAGGCACCACATTTTAAGTTGATCATCTGATTGTTTTAGAACAAGCATGGCTTTCCTCAGTTTCATAGCATAAAAACATGTATGTCAGGTTCATCCAGGAACTTTTAATAGGTATTATATATAGCTCACAGGACAGGCAGCCTAACAGTGAAAGTTGTGATTTAGTAATATACCATGACTAGATTATGCTTAAATCCCGTTTTTATTTTCTTCATTTTCAAGTCCAAGTATTTCCACAAAATATATGGAAAGTTGTTATGTACTATCCATGTTTTATTAGTCAACATTTGTTTTCTATTCTAATTGTGTAAATTGTAACTGGTATATACCTCTTCACATTATGCTTTCAACCAAGTCATTTTTTATGGTTACTTAAGTTAATGTTCTACCTACAGGCTATACTGTGATTTATTCAATAGAAGCATAAATATTTAATATCTTGTTTTTGTAAGCTATAGGTACAACGTAATAGCTTTCTTTTATTTGGCATTTCTAAACTCGTGATAGAGGTGAAGTTACTGAATCAACTGAGAACAAGCCTGCTAGTGGATACTGCCTTTCAAACATCCTATCCCCTTAGATCAACACCCATTGCACGTGGTGAGGCCAATTACGAAACGATCTTTGCAACAGTTGTAACTGAGAAAATTGTTACAGTGAAATCTCTGACCTGACTCCATCCTGCTAACTTTCAAGCTGTCCTTGTTCATTCCTGTGGGTAGGCTGAATTTGGGGAGGGATTTATATTTGAAACAAAGATGCTAACAACCCTTACGAAAAACAAACCCTTCCTGCCGGGGCACTTGACTGCTTTTGCAGGACTAACAAATTAGCCACAAAATTAGAAGTCGGGGTTTAGGAGTCATGCAGCTGAAGGTTGCAAGATTCTGAACCTCCCCAAGTTTCTCCCAGGGATAACATCACTATTGTAAAACCTAATAGCAGTGCTTGAGATATTTTGCAGACCCTGTACTCAGCTGGCACCACCCAAGTGGATAAACTTGCTCATCCAATCTTGTGCCTCTCACCCCACCCAGGAACTGATTCAGTGGCAAGAGGACAACTTTGATTTCATCTCCAACCCAACCAATTCTCCTTTCCCCAAGTCCCTACCCACCAAGTTATCCTTAAAAATCCATATCCCCAAATTCTCAGGGTGATTGATTTGTGTGGTGACTGTCTCTCACACAGAGAAGCTGGCCTACTGAGTAATTCTTTATTGTAATGCCACTGTCCTGGTACATCAGTTGCTTATGCAGTGGGCAGGAATAATCCGTTGGGTGATTGCAATTACAGTATACCCTAACATGAAATACAAGCACTGTAAGATAAACAGACTTCACTTTAGTTTTTCATATCTGTTCTCATGCAGCTGAGGATCTATTGGCTGTAGTTTGAGGTCGTGGTCCCAGGCCCATGGTTCTCTTTTCACTCAGTTTAATCTACTTACCATAAAGTTCACTTTTTAGTATATTCACAAGGTTGTCTGACCACAATCCCTAATTCTAGGACATTTTGATCTTCAAGTTGATCAACTTAAAGTTCACTGATTCTTCTGCATAAAGTCTCTTGAACCTCTCTAGTGGAGTTTAATTTTTTATTTCATAGGTTATTGGGGAACAGTTGGTGTTTGGTTATGTAAGTTCTTTAGTGATTTGTGAGATTTTAGTGCACCCATTACCCAAGCAGTATATACTGCACCAGTTTGTAGTCTTTTATCCTTCACCCCTTCACACCCTTTCCCAGAGTCCCCAGAGTCCACTGTGTCATTCTCCTAGTGGAGATTCTAAATTTTAATTACGCTTCAACTTGAAAACTTCTATTTGGCTCTTTAAAAAAGTTTCTCTATTGATAGTCTATTTGGCAAGACATTTCTCATACTTTAAAATATTCAAATAAAGGCTAGGTCTAAATGGTGGATTTAAAGTCTTCATCTAGTAAGTCTAAAATCTGGGCTTTCTCTGAGACTGATTGCTTTTTTGTATTGGCTGTAATTGGTCTTAGATGAAAACTGGAAATCTTAACTATGGCAACTCTGGATATCATATTCTCCCAGGGCTTGTTTCTCTTCTTGGCTTATTTAGTAACAGTTCTGCAAGGTCTATAATCTGTTAGGTGGGACCATTGGAGTTTATTTGGTTAAAGTGGTCAGCTTAGACTACTACTGCTTAGACAGATTTCCTTAAATTTCTGGAACTACCATGTTTCCCAGTCCTTACTGAGGATTTCCTGCATGTATTAAGACATGCCTTCAACACTCAGCCAGACAATTGAAACTCGGCCTTGGCCTTCATTTCCCCATTATGCAGAACACCTCAAGGTCAGCCAGAGGTGAGCACACAGGGCCTTCTAGGGTCCTTCCCAAGCACACACAGCCCTACGTATGCACTTGGACTTCCAGAGTCATAGAAATATATTGGAGCTTTCCAGAGTCTCTGTGGACATTATTTCCAGCTTTTGATTTAGCTTACTGTTTGCTCCAAATATTACCATGTTTCAGGCAGCTGCAGTGTTCAACAGTTGCTTTTAATTGTTCTTGATAAATGCCCCTATGGAAGAGGCTTTTTGCACTAGGTGATCAGTCACAGCAACAACCTTGCAAATGGAGTCTTCCATTGAGGCCAGATAGGTTAAAGTGCTAACATTTCTCCAGGAATGGAGGGCTTTGAAGCAGCTTTAATTCCATTCTGCCTACTCAGATTGCCAGGCTGCTGGTTTTCACTGTTTGCAAGGTGTTGGTTTGTAAGGTTACCACAGAGCTGGGGTGGTGGTGGAGGGAAGAGGGAATTTAAAAGTATCACAAAGCCTGCTATTACCTGGATTTGGTTGTTTTCCCCTAGATTGCTATAGGATTGGTTAGTTTAAGTTCTGAAAATGTTTAACTTGATTTTCCCTAGTGTTATCATTACTTTAATGAAGATAGCGTTTTCAGAGGTCCTTAACTCTGCAACTTTCACTGATGTCACCTCTAGTTACCTAGTGGCTTTTAGACAACCAATCATAACATTGATCCAGCATAGCTTTCCTTGTGTTCACAAAGGGGAAAGCAAATTTGCACATAGCACACAGCATTGTCTGACAATTGTTTTCTAGAATCTCTTGAAATTGGAGTGGGACTGAATTCTGCTCATACTATGGAAAGACTGTACACCAGAGCTACCAAGTCTAGGACACACTGGTACCAATCTGAACTACTGTTAGTCCATAATGATTAGGTAACATTGTACCAGACTATATAGATCTATGTTGTCTTCCAAGAAGTCTTTTTAAAAATATAATCCCAACTGAACAGTGCCTAGTGATGTGGTTTATATTTCAGTGAAGATTTGTTTCAGTGGCAAGTGAATATTTGTATGTAGTGTTAAAGGGGCTGGACAATGAAGGGTATCTAAGTCTGGCCCCCAACCCCATGAAGGTCATTTCACTCTTCCATGAATATGAATACTTTGAAGATACATCATAGATCAGAGTTCATGTTCCTTTCATCTCAGCTCTGTAAGCCATTGCTTATAGGTGAGCCACTTAAACTTCAATCTAGCATGCGTAAAACACATTTGTGCTAAGTTACTGAGATTCGGGGAACATTTGTAACTACTCTGGCAAGCAGAGTGCACAAAATGGGATTAGAGCCGCTTCAAGGGCCCATTCCTGGAGAAATGTTAACACTGTGTGGTAGGTCATGGCCTGTCCACGGTATATTTGATGTGTTTCTTGATGTCTCTAGTGTACACACATAAATGCCAATATTCTTCTACCTTAAATTGCCTTTGTTAAAGTTCAGAAGACACAGAACAAAAACTACCTCCAAGAATGTGATAAGCATTACTATTCAGTTTTAGTTTCTCTCGTCTGATTTTTATACATCATTCCATTCTTTAGTTTTGGGATATGAAAGAAGATCTGCTAACCATTTTCTAAATTGTTCACCAATTGTGCCTATCACTTCTTATATTGCTCATTGATCTGTGGTACCTCTCACATCACAATTTAGATGACAGGAGTAGTTTCTGGCCTACTATTTTATTGATCTTTGTGAGGTTGAAACCCTTACAATAATGGTACCAGGGTTTGTCCTTTCAACCAATTTTCAGTATAAGTACCTTTATAAGTGAATCCACACAATTCCAGTATGGTTTATACTTACGATTAGCCTCAGGATTTTGTATGTTATCTTAATACCATTTGAAGATAAAGGTTCAATTCAGGATGAAAGCATCTTCAAAATGTGTTGGAGAGGCTCAGAGATTAAGTTAAAGGTCACATAGTAAAGAAGCTGAGATGGGTGTTAAAAACCTGGGCCTGATTTCAGAACCTTCACTTCTTCCAATAATGCATGTTTACTGTCAATCTAAACACTTCCTTTAAAGAAAGGAGACATTTAGGAGAGGACTTTCTCTGAACCAGCCCAATGAACTTCTTTCCCTGACCCTCACAGGCTTATAGCATCCATCAATATGCAATAGGAATCCATATTGCTAAGCTCATCCCTTGGAAGTGTAACAAAGAACTCCCCTTGCTTTCCTACAAATATAACATACTTCCTTTTAACTATGGAATAGAGTTCCAGGAACCTCAGCTTGTGTTTGAGCTATCGCTTATCACCTCAGTAGCTTCCAGGAAGTTGGAGAGGAACAGAAACAGATGATTCTATTTCTCCTGGAACTGACAATTTAACATCAGGGGGACTTGACCCAGCATTTGGGTGTGAATGGAGTATTATAAACCCATTGAGTCAATTTAAGGGTATTGATTTCTGAAATATCCTTAACACCAAAAGGAAACTGCCTTGGAAGAAGTCTGACAGGTTATTAGGGGCCCTGGCCACCAAGAGACAGTACCTGAAGTAGGACTGGCTTACCAAGGCCAGTATGTGCAAATATGTATCAGGATGTATACATGTTAACTAAACCCATTATGCTTGACCTCTAAACCCTGTCCCAATTCTTGTACAACATGTCAGACACCATGGAGTTGACAGGGCTAACAGAAGACCAGCTGCAGCACCTAGTCACGTTCTCAATATTCTGGTGAGAGTTATCATTGAATACTGTGGTTCAAAATTAGATTTCTCAATAGTGTTCTCTATAATGTCACTTTATCATCCTTCTAACAATCACAGGTTCCGCTACTATGTTCCCTTCAGGTATTATATTCATGCACCTCAAAACCAGATTTCTATTGGAACTCCTTTTGATAACATTTGCAAAAGCTTACAGGCTGAAGAAACATGTCCTGTAGCAATCACTGGCCCACTTTCGCCTACAGCATCTGGGCATAGATTCTAACCTTATTCTGTGCTGAATCTTAGAGTGAGCATCCCTGCCTAGTAGAAAGGCCTAGAAGACATGCCCAGGGGGAGTATTTTGAACATGAGGGAAGATTCCAATATCCCTGGGACTCCACCCCTTGATGTTTGTAATATTTCTGGCCTCATTTTATAAAGGTAGCCACCACCTACTTATATCCTTTCCCCTGTATTATCCTATTTGAGGATAAGTGGGAATAGGAAGTTATCAGGTATATGGGGACAAAGTGGTTGTCAAGTTTTAACAGTACCTTAAAGGGGCACCTTCTGGCCCCCTACCTTCCAGTTACAAGTGCCTTTTACAGTAAGTCAAAGTATGTAGCTAACTGTGGGTAGGCGGCTACGCTCACATTTAGAGGTGAGCTCAGACTCGTCTAGAATGACCTCAGTTGGGACAATAACACTTTCACCCTCAGTCTGATCAGACTCATCCTAGCCTAGGCTCACTCTCATTACAGTGGCAATGAAGAAAAAAACACAAGGACCATTAAGGCACAGGTTTGAAATGAGTTTCGTTTCTACCACCTGCTGTTTTCCAATTAGGGTCACCAGGCCAGCTCAGATTCAAGGTGAGCTAATAATCTTTCTTGATTGGAATAATGGTGAAGTCACATTGTAAAAGGTATCGACAGGGGGAGAAGTACAGAATGTTTTATTTTAGTAATAAGAACTAAAATCCTTCAGTGAAAGGCTGAGAAACCCAGCGGTTTCAGATGGCATTAAGCTGAGCCATTCACTAAACTTAGCACCACTGTAAATGGAGCAGCCAGGTATAGTGGCCTGGAGTGTGATACAATGTAAAGTACAAATAGCCTTTGTTAGCCAGACTTTGCTGGCAATCTAGTCAATCTGTGAGACTCTGAATTTACAGTACATACAGGGGAAAGAGGAACAAGTTAGACATAGAAACAGAAAAATGTAGATACAGGACATTCTGTGAGACATGATGAAATCTTTCCAGTTTATCAATGACTGTTATAGGAAGACTTAGCAGCTTAAGTACTAGCTGACATTATAGAAATCCTTTCAGGCTCTCTCAGGGTCACCTGTTTTTCAGATATGGTGGACACTGGCTAACAATATGCTGACCTATACATCATACTGCTTAGCTGCACGTCAGAGCTTCCAGCTCCTTCCAGGGCTTCTGGGATCAGATGAAGTGCCACACTGCTTGGATGGATTTGTATGTCCCTCCAGCTGCCAGACAGGCTAATTAGACACCCAGAAGTCTACTCCAAGAAACTGACCAGCAAGTACTAGAAGGGAGCCCACAGGTGACTTCTACCTTCTATACTGGTCACTCACTAGGCCTCAATCAGCTGTGATCTTTGTGAAGCAGTGGCTCACTTAGTTTAAACTTGTATTTCCCAGACTTCCATCTTATATTCCTTTTGTTGTTGCTCCAGGATTGTGCCCCTCAAATAAGCATTAGGAATAAAGTCTTGCTTCAGTTCTGTCTTCTAGTAAACTCAAGTTAAGCCAACAACTAAACACAGTAGTAAACTTGTTTGGACTTTGAATAAGCCAGATATAGGACATTTAAAGCAAGATGTAAAATTTGATGGGACTATTGGACATTAAGGGGTGCTGATTATGCTATGTGTGGCAGTGATTTCAAAGAGATCTTGTCAATCAGTATTGTGATTAAAAGGATTAAAGAATTTCAGCAAAGCAGAAGGAGACACACCTAGCGAGGATAAGTGAAGATGGAAATACTCAGTTGAATCTGAGTAACAGGTACATGATTCATGATTTTCTACTTATGTATACTTGAGGACTTCTATAAGGACAGTTCTTTAGAATTATTTCATTCACCATTTTTCTTGAGTATAATAAGTGTTTTGTAGATGATCCCTTGGAAGCTGTTGTAGCTAAATTTTAAAGTTTATTATATTGAATCTAGTTGCGGAGTTTCTCTACACATTTTATGAAGCTTTTCAAAATGAGCTCATTAGTCATTTCAGGATATTTACCTTCACATTATTGTAGACTGAGTATTATCTACATGTTTACACTTAACATCTCTCATCTCTCTGATTTAATCTGATTTTCCAATTCACTTATTTGTTCTTCACCTGTATCTACTTGTACTATTACATTTCTGTTCTCACTTCTGAATGTGTCTTACTCTTAGGTATTTATTGTACTTGATAGTCTGAGTGTCTTAATATTTAGGCTTTCAATGTTTCCCTTTTGAAATAGGTATATTCTTCTAGTATCTTATTTTAGTCTGTGAGAGTACTACTAGGAGTATGATTTATCTAGTAATGCATTACTGGTTCAAGATCAAAGGCATAGTTTTAGTTTCAACTCTAGTAAGTTTACAGAAAGAAAAACCTTAACATATTGTAGTTTTCACAAAGCAGCCTATTAGGTCAGGGTCTCCCTTCTTGAGGAGCAGCATTGGTAGGAGGCAGGCTCCCCAGACTAGAATCCACCAGCCCTAGATGGGGCAGGATGGAGGTATAAATGCCTTCATTCATCAACTCCTTACCTCACAGGGTTTTCATGCTAACCTGATTTTATCCAGTCCATTAGCACACAGGGTTACCAGTTTCAGCCAATGCCTATCCTCAACAAGTAATTTTGCTTAAGAGGCAAAAAGGGATGAATTCACCTTAATTACCCTCACAGCTCTGTCAAGTCGCCCTTTGTTCCAGATCACAGCCATTACACTTAGGGACCACATATACCAACTTATCCAGACAGTTGGAGTTTTTGTCTGCTGCCTTAGTGTTGATTAACAATGCTCTCTACTCTTAAGTGTCCTAGTTTGCACAGTCAGGTGGTCCTTATGGAAGCCATGGAGATGTACTATTCCAATCTCCCTCTGAAGAATCTGCCTTGGAGCTCAGCCTCCAGCTGCACTATCTCTGGGATCTGCCAGTGTTAGAACTAAGGATGCATTTTATCCAGGTAGATTCCTGCCAATAACTGGGCAGGGCAAGTCACCAGTCCCGTCCAATGGAGCACCAAGCATTCTTTATGCTAGGGATCTTTGTAAAGAGAGCTGAAACTCACTAGAGATAGACTGCTGTTTGGCTGTCTGGCCAGAAAAGCCATGGATCATTCTAGGTTTCTTATCCTTCATTCCCTGTACCAATCTGTCAGAACAACCCATTTGTTCCTAGCAGTGACAGTCTCCTTCCAGAACGAAGTGTAGCCCGCTATTCACTTGCTTTAGTTCTAAGAGTCAAAATTCAACTACAGGGCCTTGGAGAGTAGCTTCTTTGGAACCACAGCTGCACCTAGCAGTGCATAGACAAGACACATTCTAAGTGCTTCCATCACCTTCCACCATCTGACCAAGAAGGGTAAGTCAGGGCACATACTATAATCCTGCACATGGCAGGAAGATGGACTAGATACACAAGGACATACCTAGTATGTGTTTCATCATCAGGTACCCTTCACATCAACAGGTCATCTATAAGTTGATATGAATCAGTGCCTAAAGGGGGATGAACACATCATATCTTTGAAATTGACTTCCGGCCAGGCACAATGGCTCAAGCCTGTAATCTCAGCACTTTGGGAGGCCGAGGCGGGTGGATCACAAGGTCAAGAGATCGAGACCATCTTGGCCAACATGGTGAAACCCCGTCTCCTCTAAAAATACAAATATTAGCTGGGCGTGGTGGCGTGTGCCTGTAGTCCCAGCTACTTGGGAGGCTGAGACAGGAGAATTGCTTGAACCCAGGAGGCGGAGGTTGCAGTGAGCCGAGATTGTGCCACTGCACTCCAGCCTGGTGCCTGGCAACAGAGTGAGACTTTGTCTCAAAAAAAAAAAAAAAAAAAAAAGAAATTGACTTCCAACTATTATGAATAATTCCACTTACCTTTCAAAGTAGAAGTCTACAAGCCAACTCCTGGCAGAGCAAAACTGTGGCAAGCACTTCACTATGTTCAAGTTTAATGTCTGCAAGTAGAGCTGGCAAGAGGTCTTGGGTGGTCTATGCCAAAAGACCCATAGGGTAACACCAGGGATGAACAAGTGTTGACTATTCAGAAGAGGGAAAAAAAAAGGGGTAACACCAGAGAAAGCCAGAGAACAATGAGGACAGCTTTTCTTTATGATCACCTGCAACCATGACAGATGAAACAAGAACCAGCAGCCAGTCAGGAGAGTAAGGGTTGCATGCGGAGTCTTGCTGCTGCCTTTCTAACATGCAGGCCTTGTGGGCACCTGGAGCCACATGAACCAGAGCCACCATCTGAGCTGTAGACAGCAGCCGTCTGCAGTTCACACTCCTCAGGACCAGAAATAATGAATTGGCTTCAAGGTCCAAGAATCCCATGCCTATTTGCCAGATGAACTATAGCAGATGAGCAGTGTGAGGTATAGGGAAAGCCAGACTGAGCCTGCCATCAATGCTAACTTTGCCTAAGCCTAAATCAGTGCCAAGGCTCCAGCAATGCCCTAAGTCACCACCACCTTTACGTTTCCCTTTTCTTACCAGATCAGTATGATCACCCAGGCCTGATCATGAAACCACACCAACTACCTAGAACTCTGGAGATCTGGTGTTTCAGGGCTGTGGCATCATTTTGCAAGTTGGTGCTAGTCAGCCTACTATACTCATTCAATTGTCTTACTTCCCAAGCATCTGCTCCAGCTGCATAGTGGAGGGCAGGGAGAGGTGTTTTAGAGACTTAACACAACATTCAGATGCGCCCTTTAACTCCTAGGCCATGATAGGTAGGACGTAGGTTGTAGAGTCTTCCATGGCTACACGGGAACACAGATCTGACTGCAGGGAGTATGATTAAGCATTGTCCCCCACTGTTATACTTTAAAATCCATTGTTGTGTTGTTCCAAGGCCATACTTCTCACTGCTACTCCCTGCCATCAAGGTCATTGGTTGTAAGACTATTGCAGGTCTGTTCTTGGGAGATGTGAGACTCCCAACATGCATTTTTGTCTTGATTCTTCTTAGAGCTGCATTGTAAGCCAAGATACTTCCACCCAACTTTTGTTTTAGAGCTACACTGTAATCTGACAGCTCCCCTCAACCTCTTTGGACCCTCACCATTTTGTAGGTATATCCCATATTAAATACATTGCATATTTAGTAGTTTTGTCATCTTTCTTGCAGGACCTGGGCTACCATACTTCTTTAACTTACAGAATTCACTGTATTATCTGACACTTAAGTCATCTTAAGTGAGATTTCAAAAAGAGAACATTTCCCAGGTTAGTTTGAGGCTGGAATAGCCCTCATATCATTAGCGGCAGAAGATTATAGGTGGATCTGTCTCATAAACCTGGATATTGTAAGTCTTCACACTTAGAAAAAAGCCAAACTCAGCAAATGTGAAAGTAATACCATGATCATGTAGAATGTATTCCACAAATACCAGTTTAAATATTAAATCATTAATTTGTTACAATAGCAAAGTGAAGAGTCATCAATAGATACAGAAGCAACATGGTAAAGTTTAATAGCTGTTTATATAATTCAAATTGGGAATAGAAAATGACCTGAAGTTTTAACTATAGTTTATTGCCCTTGATTATGAAATATTACTTCTAGATAGAAGGCAAGGATATCCTATTTCTACCTAACACCATATTAGAGGTCATAGCTAATACGGCAAGATTTGTATGTAGTATTCGCATCTATATGTACAAATGTTTTCTTTATGGAAGTGAGCAGGCAGGCAAGCAGGAAAGCAGGGTTGACTTGAGTTCTACCCACAGCCTCTGTCCCAGTGGAGAGAGGGCAAGAAATGCAGCTGGTGGTCCCCAAATCACTTTACCATGCTTCTACCATGGCAGATGAGTGCAGTTCACACTCCTCAGGACCAGAAATAATGAACTGGCTTCAAGGTCCAAGAATCCCATGTCTGTCTGCCAGATGAACTATAGCAGGTGAGCAGCGTCAGGTATGGGGAAACCCAGACTGGGCCTGCCATCAATGCTAACTTCTACCATGGCAAAGGAGTGTAGTTCACACTCAGGACCAGGAATAACAAATTGGCTTCAAGGTTCAAAAATCCCATGCCTATCTGCCAGGCAATGCAGTGCCTCTCCATAAGCTTCTGGACCCTTCTGGATACACAAGCCCCATAAGTTCAAGACCCTAAGAAAGCAAGCAACAAATGCCAAGAAGTATGGTTCCAGATAAGCATGGGCATTGGCCAATCAGATAGGGATACTACATTCTAGGGCAGTCCGTGCACTGATATCTTAACTAGCCTGTGGTAGCTAAGCAAGGCTCAGAATAAGTGAGCAGAGCTTGGAGCTGAAACTGAGCAGGTGAGAGTCAGGTGTATCTTAAATCTAGCCCTCTGGCCTCTCTGCATCCCCTACACCTTGGGCCCACCTTATATACAGTGTGGGAAGCAGAGTGAGGAACCTCTCTGTCCTGGTTCTTGGCACCAAGGTCCTTTTCACATCTTTCTCCCCCACAATCCTCCCAGGGAAGTGAGCAAAGTCTCTGGGGAAGGTCACACTGGGATCACTAAGAATCTTGACTATTTCTCCCCCATTTAATTTGTAAGGCCTCTAACTGTAACCTCAAACCAGATGAATCATTTACAGTGGTTACATGTGGCCTAAGAGCAGAGCTGGGAAAAATCGAAGGCTCATGGCTTCTCTTACCCTCTAATAAGCCTGCAAGGAGCCCAGCATCCTCAATCTGTTGCGAGGTTAACATACTCCAAGCCCCAAAGGAGATTCTCCCCCTCACATGCTAGTCCTCAGAGTACTTCCAGTCCCCAAGTGTTCTAGTGAGTTCCTTCTACTCCTGATGCAAACAGGGCAAATTATCGAGTTTCTACATTTATGTTGAATTGACATGTTTATGTAGAGGTTGGGAAAATGCAAATAAAGCTGCTTCAATTATTTAATAAGGCTGCCCTGTCTCTTAAGTCAGTTTTGAAAAAGTCCCTCATGACTGTTAGGCTAAAACTGAAGTCCTTGGCTTTAAATACTTCCCCATTGTAATGTTTATAGCATCCTAATAACAATTTCTTCTGCGAATGGCTTACATATTGTTAATGGCTGAGAACATTCGTATTCAATGTTAGCCTAATAAAGATCATGATAAAGTAACGAGGTTATACTTAGAGGTAGTCTTTAAAGTATTTTAAATGCTTTGCTATAAAAGATGCTTCTGGTATCTGTATACACTGTGTCCAGTTTCAGCTGTAAGTTCCATAGAAGCTGAGATATGCAGGGAACATGATTGAGGTAGTTTTCCACATTTGCTCGAGATCTGGTTCCAGTAAGAGCAGCCTAGGAGCTGTCAGGTTGATACCTAATCTACCAATGGAATACAAACGATCAATGCCCAGCTTGCCATGCTTACCACTGACAACACTGCAAGACATCCTGTATGCCTCAGGAAATTTCACTGGAATCAAGCTCCCCTTGCCCTTGGAAAATGTCTCTATAATGCTTTCCTTCATTTTTTCAGCTTTCTGGTCTCTGCTCTTTGGGATTCTCAACTAGGCCACTTTGTACTCTGCTTGCAAAGAAGCTAACCTATGGTGGTTGGTAGATGAGACCTTAGAACACGTTCAAGATGGTGACCTAGAACTAAACCAGTTTGAGAACAGATATCCCAGTGCTGGTGGGAAGTCCCAGCTTGCAGCCGTGTCAGTTATTAAGACTCACCTTTGGTGTATTTGGATATGGCACAGGCTGAAAGGAAAACATTTTGGCTATGGGATATGCCATAGTTCTATCCTGGGTTCAGTGGTAATTATGGTTTTGTGGAGCTGACAGATACTTGCTGCTTTTGAAGTCTGAAAGAAGATGACAGACTTAGAGCAGCCAACTATCAACCAACACAAGGCATGCCATGATGGCCAGGCCTCCGTGACAACCTTGGAAGAGACAGGTGTTAAAGCTGAAGGGTTTAATTAGACCAAGCCTAAAGAGTAGCAGAGCTTCAAGAGTAGATAAGACAGTATGTAGTATTAACATGTCTTCTACGCTAAAGCCAAGGTCCCAGCACAGCAGGATAACCCTGACCCAGGTCTCAGTCCTAAGTAGATGTTGACTCAGATTACCTTGAGGCATTCAGGATGGCAGAAGCAGGCCTCTACTTCCTTCAAGGGGAAAGTCACTGCCCATTGCCTGAAGATCCCACTAAAACCTTAGACACAAGATAGTGCTTGCTAGAACCTTATCAAGGCAAATAACTGGGGTCAGCTCTCAGCACAGCCTGAAGAGGACTGTGTATCTGCTTCAGGAGGAACTTATTTGCTGAAAGACTTGCATTACCTAATATACACTAGGAGGAACTGTGAGGTAGCTCTTGATCTTAGATTGGGGGCAGCCTAAATGAGTCTGGACAAGGGAAAGTTTAACGGGATGGTACTCTCCTGTGGTTAAGGATTTAACATCCCTGAGGTGACCCTGTGACTGGTTTTACACTGCTGGGATTTCTACCGACCTCCAACCCCACCCCAAAGCTTGGATGTTATGGCTTTTACAAGCAAGGTATAAATTTTAGAACCGTATTAGCAGAGCACAGCTGTAGAGTTCAGATGCTCAACAAGGTGGGAGCGATCTTAAATAGGCACATTCTTACAGAGAACTCACCAGCTATGTTTTTTTTCTGGGTGGGCTCCAAGGACACATCCTAAGGCAGTAAAGAAATGCATTTGAGGAGAGTGAATCATTTAAACTCAGCCATCAGCTGTCTTCTGTAGGCCAAGAGTGATAATAGGAGATGATGACACAAGACAGGGCTCCCTAGATGGAGATGAGACACAAGAATTGGCACTTATTTAGGGGCTAGGTGAATCTAATTGTAATAGGCAGCAAGTCTGGTGTAGTCAGCCAGTGCATCTTGACCTACAGGGATCTTTGACCATGGCTATTAACACTATCATGTTCATAGCGGGTGAGGAAGATGGGCAGCTGACTCGAGCATTTGACTTGTAAACAAAAGCCAGTAAGAAGGATGGTGTTGGCTAGCCCTGTGTGAAATCAATCCTTCACACCAGTTTCTACATCTAAATCAGTTCTCAGACCCAGAGCCCTTGCTTGAAGAAACTGGATCCCATTGAAAGATGGCTCTGGAATACCACTGTTACGAGTATACAAAAGTATTCCACCAATCCTTTGCCCAAGCAATTCTGTGTCCATTTACTAGAAATGTATACTGGGCCGCCAAAAGAGGCTGTGGATTAAGGTCCAAGGTGAAGCCTGGAGAGACTCAATGTGATCTTCATTGCCCAGAACAGGGGCTAGGTAAGTGTTATACAGTTTAAGGCAATCTGAGTCCAGTGGGTCCAAAGAGACCTGCTCCCTGACTCCTCAAACTGTTCCAAGTTCCTCAGTACCTACTTAGGATAGACTGAATCTGGCAGGACTCTCAGTTTCTTGGCCTGTGTTTAGACAATAAGGAGGAGCAATTTTGGGGGCTTGTACTTAGTGCTTCCTAAAATACTGGTTTCCAAGTAATATAAATTCTTCTAGCACCGATCCTTTATCACATTTACAACTGCTGTACAAACATGCATCATGACAAATACTGACAGATAATATAGATCTGATATCCCCAATTGCAGCTGCTTTGCTTAATGCGGCATCTTCAATACCAATTTGATATTCACTTCATAGAGCTTACATAAAGTCTGATCAACATTCTCTTTCCAGTCTTGATTAAAGGTAGTTTACACTTACACGGGAAGAACAATAGTACAATTCACAGCCTTGCAAGTCTTAATGCTCCTGCTTTTACTATGTAGACTACAGAAAGTTGTTTTTTGAGACAGTTTCACTCTTGTTGCCCAGGCTAGAGTGTGGTGGCACAATCTCGGTTCACTGCAACCACTGCCTTCTGGGTTCAAGTGATTCTCTTGCCTCAGCTTCCCAAGTAGCTGGGATTACAGGTGCCCACCATCCTGCCTGGCTAATTTTTGTATTTTTAGTAGAGATAGGGTTTCACCATGTTTGGCCAGGCTGGTCTCAAACTCCTGACCCTCAGGTGATCCACCTGCTTTGGGCTCCCAAGATGTTGGGATTACAGGTGTGAGCCACTGCCCTGGCTGACTACAGGAATCTTAATCCCCTTGGTACAAGATATTATAAATGTCATGCTCATTGGACTTGATAAGGAGTGGCAAGTTCTCTGCCTGCCCTAGAAAGATATACACATGAAGTGAGAGTAACCCTACAAAAATTCAGGGTGTTCTCACATGTGAGACTGAATCTAGTCACATGATGCATTTCATAACATCTCTAAGGTTAACTGATTACTGCATTTTGTACACCCCTCTGCCATTATCAAGAAAGTACAAGATTCAGTGAGTCGTCAGGTTATGCGGAAGGCTTCTGCTTTCAAATGGGGCCCGAAGCAAGCAAGCAAGCTCCGTGAGAAATTCAGGTTGTGCCATCTGTTCTTTCAACTTTGTCCATATAACACAACTAGTCCAATGTTGCAGAGCTATCTCTGGTACTAAAGGTGGCATAGGAGGATTAACTAGCAAGCCATAGTATGACCCCCTCAAATTTCTGGAAGTCATAGCACCTGTAGTATAGATTTAGCCATAAGATACCTTCTAACATACAGCTAGTAGAGACAGAAGGCTGGCTTTGGGACATCATGTAGACCAGAGCTGTCAATTATGAGCTAGATTCGGACAGACTCAGATCTTAAGGTTGGGTAGGCACAATAGAAGTCACTCAAATGAACATAGTATTTAGTGGAGTATGAGGTCTTGAGGGCACACATACAAAGCAGGCATCCAGACCTCATGTCACCTGCCTTTTTACCCACCCCACTCAGTTTGTACATAATGTCTCAGGGGAAACAGTTTTCTACAAACAGGAAGGAAAAACCCAACTCTAATTTCAGATGTGTCAGCCCAGTGAAGGTGCTGTTGCTACATTACAGCTCCACTAGGGAAAAATTCCCGAAGAACAGTGATAAGGGAAAATTCTACTCGACAGAGCTTCAAAAAGTATCTAGTTTTGTCTAGAGGTGACCCGAGTTAAGGATATGCAGAGACTTCTAGGCACGGGGCTTTGCTTCAGGTGCCTGAAAGGAATAAGATGGAATGGATATCAAGGTCTGGGAAGAAACAAATAGTTGGAACTATAAAGTAACAGAATAATGTCTCATGTTACTCAGAAGTCATCCAAAGATACTGAAGATAAACAGGTTGACACTTGTCCATTTGAAGCCAGCCAGCCTCTGCCCTCAACTACCCTAGTGCTTCAAGTGACCCATAAATCAAGTATTAATTGTGGCAGGAATGGAAGTTATGTGTGGACCTGACAGCATGAGCTTTAACCAAGACACTTCCAGCTACTGCCACTGCTGAATAGCCTATAAGCAGCACAAGTTTATATCTTTATAGGAAACTCTATGGCACCATTACTCAGATTGAACATCCACTTGGAGACAAGTTGAATACTGGATTCCTTCTACCCTAGGAGGAGCAGTGATTCATCTTTATTGGAAATATCTGGAGTATGGGCTCACTTCTGACCCAGTATTCTGGCCAACAGCACCATCCGAGGACTCATTCATTCAAGTGACATGAAATATCAATTACGGATCATTGTCTCCAAGGAATCGATTCTATAGTGAATAGCTGTAGAATAGGTACATGACTAAGGGAGCTACTGGTCCTACCAGATTAAAGATCTGAAAGCCCAACAAGATGTTAGAATGGTATCTTAAGAAGCTAAGACACCAAGGAGCCAACTTAGACAATTCTGCAACACTGAAGCACAAATGAAGTATATACTTTAAACCAATGACTATTAATGAAGGCCTGTCCCCAGTAACTACAGTTTGTGGGACTGTGAGGCAAAATGTGGAAGGAATGTCCCCTTTCTACCATACTAGACCAATCTGAACTATTTGTACTTCTTTACCACATACCTTTAAGTTCTGTTGCACTTGAACTTCTTGGTGCCCTGAAAGGGAAGTGAAAGGAACGTCTCTACAGGAGGCAGAGTGAGGCATCCACTAAATGTGAACTGATGGCAGACTGGCAGGCGAAGAAGGACTTAGTATGTTGGGAGAAATAGCTTTCTTGTAAGGTTGCTGCTGCATACTAGGGATAAGCTTGTCTGGAAAATACAGGATGCTTCTTGGTGCATCTGTTTTTGGATAACTCAGTAGGCATTTGCAGTGACTATAAAGATGATATATCAGGGCTCAATTCTTTTGGAACAGGAGTCTTTGGGTTATCCCAACAGGCAAGCAACCCAGGCCAGCCAAAGTACAAACAAGAAGTAAATGGAATGTGAAGTGGGTGAGAATAAAGGAGGGAGATTAGTATTCATCATTATCTCAGGACAAACTTGAACAGGGGCTGCAGCTCATCCCCCTCATCATCTTGTTGTAATTTTGTTAAGCACCCATGCTTCTCTCCGTATGCCAGATTCAAAGATGTAAATGACAGGGCAGCCTGTCTAGTGTCAGACTAAGGTGTCAGTAATATTAAATAAACTTGAAGTTCAGACTTATTTTCATGGCCACCTTTAAAATTAGCAAGTCAGAATCTACTTCCTAGGTCTGCTTGGTTACAATGTGGGTTGGCACAAGAGTAATTTCTATTTTTGCCATTATTTTTAATAGCAAAAACTATGAAAGTACTATGTATGAAATTATGTATTTAATACTATGTTTTTGTTGAATGCTATTTAATATATGTATACTTTAGTACTATGTATGGAAAGGAGGGAAAAAACGCAAAGTAGTTTTGTGACATGGTTCAAATTCATGTTGAATAGCAACATTCTCTAGAAAGGCTACCACCATTGTTTAGGGACAGGATTGCGTTAAGTTTTGCTCACTTGGATGGGGATGCTATTAAAGCCATACATCACCTAAGATTCATGAGTTTCTAGAAGTATAATTGCTGGTTCGAAGAATGTAGAGATTTAGTTGCCACAGCAAGTCATCTAGACATTTATCCCTTTCCTGCCTTTGATTATGAAGTTCTAATAGGCCCTCAGCACCATTCTCCAATTAACTAGTGGTAAGATAGTCACTAGCAAGACCTGACTTCCCTTCCACACAAAGTCAAACCTGGGTAGATAAGATCTATAAACCTTGGTAGAACCCAGATAAATTGGCCACTGATGGAACTAAGCTCACAAGTAGAACCAATAAGACTCATTGCATCCTTGTAAACATGAAAATTCTTAGTGAACTCAGGCCCAGTAACTTGTTAGAAGTCAGTCCTTGCTCTTAGATTTAAACCCGGGTCAGTGACTGGTTATTGGCCACTACATGAATCCTGCTCTTGAACTTCGTGTTTACCCTGTGCATCTCAGCCTGACTGATCCATCTATTAAATGAGTATGAGTCAATTAACACTTTGTCTTCCCTGAAGTGGCAAGGTGCTCATGACGTCAGGGTCAAATAGTGTGCCAGAAACCACTAGTAGTTGCCTCCATGTTTATTCTTCCCTTCTGCAGTAACATTTATTCTAGACAGATGATATGTGCCCATTAAATGCCTTTGCATTTTGTATTCTGCATATCCCCTCAATCATTGCCTAGCCCCTAGATGGCCAATTCCAAGAAAGTAATGAGTTGAGTTCATGAAAGGGGCCTTATGCTTTCATTACGCAGATAAATATATGCTTCAGAACATTCCTGAGGCAGAGGTAAGTAATCTAACTCTTGCTAACTCTAGCTTTTTAGCTCTTTGCCCAGAAAATGGCCACTAGCTTTCAAGATATAAAGGGACTGATACTTTGACTGCTGACTAGACTCCATGGCCCCAAGATATTCCATTTGTCATGGAAGCCTGATATCCATATTTGTCTACCTGCTGATCCCCTGACCCTCACTCCCTCACACAGTTCACGTGTAATTCCAGTCTCCACATATAGCTATATTCCCCATCCCTCTGTAAGAGCCTTAACTGTAGAGGGGTAGATTTGAGATTTATCTCCCATCTCCCAGGTGAGGTCACCCACAATGAAACCTTTCTTCCCTTGCAATACTTGTCTCAATACTCACTGGCTTTCTGTGCCTCAAGCAATGGAACTCTGGCCAACCCCCTTTGGATGCACAATAACTAGACTACCATTTTTCCTAGCTGCTTGCAGCTAGCCATAGCCATATGACTAGGCACTGGTTAATGTATCTCTAACCAGAAGTTGAGTCATTCCCTAAATGTATGCTTTTCCTTTATTTCCCTCCCGATTTGGTAGACTTGTAACAGATAAAAGCCAGATGAGTTACCTTGGATCATTAAGGTAGAAAATTTCTGGATCATCAATACCTCACATCCTCTATCAGATTGAATTGCTCATGCTTGGACTGTTAGAGAAAAAGTTTTAAGCTGCTATAGGTTTGTCTGTTAGTATACCATCTTGGCTGCTATAAAGAGTGTCTTCCAAGAATTGAGGAAAACTTGAAGGCCTCTCACTCTCCTCCAGGGCTGTTAGAGAAAAAGTTTTAAGCTGCTATAGGTTTGTCTGTTAGTATACCATCTTGGCTGCTATAAAGAGTGTCTTCCAAGAATTGAGGAAAACTTGAAGGCCTCTCACTCTCCTCCAGGGGCAAAATGGACAGGCTTCTAAGAGCTGGTACTGATGGTCTGCTTGAGTTTGGGTGATAGCGATTTGTAATGCAATTTGTTGAGTGGACACTTTGAGATTCAAGGTTCCTCAGAAGAACCATTCAAAGTTCACTATGAGGAGTCCCAAGAAATCCAACCAGCACTGGGAAACCACCGCAAGTTAGCACCAGCACATCTAAATCCAAGTAGCCCATTATACTTCACCCCTCTACAGCTGGGTGTCTGCCTCTCCTGCTAGAATCTGAATGAGATGTCATCCACAGTATAAGCTGTCTTGTTTAGTCGTAACAATGAGACTTGGAGCCTTACAGTGGCAACCTGACAGTAATCACTTCAGCATACCCAAAGAACGACCCTTATGGCAATGTACCGACAGCAACAACCTAAGGGTTGTCATGTGGATGTTGCCAGGCGGAGTGTGCTAAGTGAAAGTGTTGTATAATAAATTGCATGCTTTTTAAAACAAGCAGTGGCAGTTCTGTTGAGCCTGCTGCCACTAGACCTCTTAGTAAGGTTCCCCAAAATATGCCCTACATATTGTCTGCAGAGGCAAGAAAATCCTGTAAGTGCCAAGACAATGAGATCAGGGCAAGGGAAATCTGGGGGAAATCCTGGGCTGATCATTCACATCTATTTGGGGAGCAATGTGAGTAGGGAGATGTCCCCACAAAATGCTGAAGGGTCTGAAAGCTGTTGTAGGGAATGGATCCAAGTGAAAGATGCCTTCTCTGTGGCAGTCACAGTTGGCTGGATGTTCCTGACTGCACTTCAAGTGGCCACTGAAGTGGAGATTCTAGTACAGGCAAGGGTGTATCAATTACAAAGTCAACTGTAACTAGAAAGATGCCAGGTTAGCTCAAGCTTAAATGGAGACTACTGTTCCCACAGGCAGTAACAGGGTAACAGAATGGACATCCTAGTTTGGTGGGTAGACCATTTGAAGGGCCACTGACAGCCATATTGATGAGTCAAGACCTATCATGATTAAGTTGTCCTAAGACCCTAAGCCCTCAGGACCCCATGGAGAGCTCTAGGGAGAAGAATGAGGACTGGGATGAGTCCATAGAGGTTTCCCATCTTATCTGTCCATCTGGTTGTCACCAAAATAAAAGTGGATCAACTGTACCCATGTAAGGTAGCACTGCAAGACCAGCCTGCACCTGAAAAGTGGCAGCACACTAGTGTGGAGCTGCACTACTACTGTGGAACCAAAGCTGGGAGAGAGATTCAGGCAGAGGGGCAGAGTCAGTCATGGGTGGTATCCATCTATGAAACATGGAGACCGAAGGTATTACGCTCAACTCGCACAATGGCATACATCATGAACTACCTGGCCCTGAGGCAGGCATCTCTATGGTACCAATGAGGATCTGGCCATCCCCCAACAGGTGGCTGTGGGCTGCAAGGTGTCCTGGTCAAATGAGGGAGACACATCCTCATGTCTGTGTTGACTGGAGGAACTGCAGAACATTCTCAGAAATAGAGGATGGAGTGTGCTATCTCTGCTGGGCACTAGAGGTACCAATAATGCTTTCACTGCCAGAATAGATGCCACCTTGTAGTCAGCACTCAACCAATGGTATGACATTGCTAGTGTCTATCCTGGACCTCTATGGAAGATAGCCAGCGTCTCAGGGAGCCCAGGCAGCTGCCAACTCTGGAGGAAATGGAGAAACTGTGAGGGATGTGTGCTACTGGGTAAGACAAGGGAGCCAAAGGAAAGGGGAAAGCCAAGGGGCCCATCAGGGTAACCCACCAACAAATGTGATATGACCTGGTATTGGCAGGGAAACCTACTGCTAAATAGCCTAATGCTGTTCTTGTTGGACTGTGGCAGCTCAAGCTAGAACAGAGCTTCACTGAAGGAGCCTCAAGTTCAGCCCACTTCCCTTCCTGCAGAGGGGTGGCCAGCACCAGCCCCTTTAGGCTAGGATGTCAACCATAGGCCCCAGAATCCCAGAATCCCAATAGCAGCAATGGTGGCTAGGGTGTCTGGGGGTCGGTAGCCACATGAAATACATATTGCTCACTTAGTCTGTGCTTGCTCCATTGGCTACCAAAGCTCAATGCATTCATATGATAACATTGATTCCAACGGCCTATAATAGCAACAGATGGTTTTACAGGGTCCATGAAAGACAGGCTGAAGTATTACAAATTTGGAAATTGCCACCAAAACCCTATTTAGTATATAAGGCATCCATCTCAGAATACATCTTGGGAATGGGTCTCTTAGGCTTGACCCTCAAAATGGCAGCTGGTAAATTCTGACAAGGAGTTAGGGTGGTGAAGAATATGATCAAGATGAAAAATAAAATAGACACTGGTAGAGCTGTCATCCCTGCAGTGAGTAGGGTATTCCTGCAGTAGCACATCCACCGAAGCAATATTGCCTGCTGGGGAGGCATGATGAAATCCCAGAGACTTAAGGAGTTTAACCAGATAGGCATAAAGCCAGCACACAGCTCACACAATGGTCCTGTATGGGCAGTGTGGAAGCCTAATGAGACACGGAGAATGATTACTAGGAATTAAATAATCCACTTCTCCCGCCCATGTATGCATCTATTCCTAATATCACCCCCCTTCTGAAGAGGCTAGGAGAGGTGTTTGGCTCATACCATTTTATTAAGCTAATGCCTTCTTCAGCACCCGCAATGCACCACTGCATCCACTTGGGAAGGAAAACCATGGACCTTTGCCATCTTTTCCCAAGGATGTTTACATAGCATCACTGTCAGTCGAGTGGCCACAGACCTCAGTGAATCAACCACTATGGAGAGGGCACATGTCCTCCATGTAATGGGGAACATCATGCTACCTTCCAAGTCTTTTTTGAACTTGGAAACTGCAGCCTTCACCTTGCTCTTACTTGGCAAACAGCATGGAAAGTCAACACAGTCCAGGCTCATCGGTCACAAAATGTGAGATAAGACTCTAGTTATTCTGCCTGCCATCATGGATAGGGTGCGGGCCTACCCACATCCTACCAACAAAGCAGTTACAAACCTTCTCAGGCCTCCTAGGGTATTGGAGTCCTTTTGCTCCCCCCCCATTAGGCCCAATTCCTTAGGCCCCTAATACAGCTTAGTCAAGAAGAGGGCCTACTGGCACTGATCCACCAGGGAGAATGAAGCCTTTGAATAAGCCTCTGAATACAAGCCTTGGGAGTTCTAGTGCAGAGACAGCCTTATGAATTGAATGTAGCCAGATACCCCCTCAGGGGTATGGGTATTGACTATAGCAAAGGCAAGGACAAAAATGTGTGCCTTTAGGATTCGGGTCCCAAATACAGAAGGGGGCTGAAGTCGTATGCAGTGTAACACCTCTGCACTATGTTATGCCTTACCGTAAGTGGAGAACATTACAAAGGGGCTCCTAGTGCCAGTACACACCCAAGTATCCTATAGTAGGTTGGCTAAAGGAGACCTTTCAGAAACCAAAGCCTGGGAATGCCCAGACACACACTGGCCAAGTGGCATGCATACCTGCAACAGGAGCACATTGGCTAACAGCTCCTTGAGTGCAGAGCTCCATTTGGAGCTCGGCCCTGTCACCTATGTGACAACTGAAGATTTTTGATGAAGGCCTACTGAACCTCCAGATGCTCTCTTTTGTACAAAAAGGACAGGGCCCAATGCCTAAGCAGGCCTGGTAAACAAATGACTTCATCATAAGGTAATCCTTGCACTTGGACAGCCATGGCCCACAGCCGTCCACTTATAGTATGTGGCTCAATACAGGTAAAGGACTTAATAGCCAATGGGCTGAGCTGCAAGCTGCCTGGATGGTCCTCTATGAGGCAGACCTAATAGTGCTGTGCCCTGATAGCTGGGTCATCAAGCATGTGGCTACTACAATGTGAAGTGCAGGACTGGATGGTAGTGGGCCATCCCCCGTGGAATGCTGACACATTGAAGGACGTTTTCCATCACAGCTGGAGGACACATAATGGTCTATCATGTGGATACCTACATCGCATCTACACCTGGAAAACCAGCAGATAAGTTTGTCATCATTCGTTGAGGAAGTCACAGAAGATGTAACCCACTGGCTATGTAGGACAGGACATTAGAGACAACATACCCTTTGGGCCCTAGAGCGTGAGGCCTGCCACTATGACATGAAGATATGCTACATGCCTCTTAGTGTCATACCCTAGCACAAGAACACACCAAGCTCTTGCCACACAATACTGGACAGGCCACCTAGGGCCAGAGCCCAGTGCAATGGCTGCATGTAGGCTACATAGGACCTATGCCTTTTGTGGCTGCCATCATGCCTTGACTTTTGCAGACATCTACATGGGGCTACTGCAGGCATACTGTAAGCATGCCAGAAAGACAAGCACCACAAAAGGATAAGCAACTATGTACAGCCTACAACGTCTTAGCCAGGGCATGAACTTTGATGGACAAAGTGCAGAAATGAGGAGTCCCTGGATATACACTGGTATTTCCACCTGCTGTACAACTCTACAACAGTAGGGCTGACTGAATTGATCGTCAAATCAACTCAAGACACTGGCTCTGGATACGCTGCTTACCAGTGGCCACCTACACCCTAAACATGTGCATTCTCATCTCCAGGGCATGTACACTAATGCAAGGACCTGATACCACTATCAGGATCCAGATGGACAGCATAAAGGACAGTATCCCTTTGTCCCAACCTGGGACTCAAGGTAAGCTGTTATTGCCCTTGCCACAGGACCCACCCTCAAGGGAGCACATTACATGGCCCTGGAAACGGTAAACCAGCACCCCATGATTTTTCAATCTGGCAGGAGGGAAGGTCCTACCACCAGATATACAGGTCACACCTGTTTTATACCGTACTCCCCCTCATACTTCAAAAATAATGTATCTTGGTTCTGTCTCACATAAGAGAAGGATCCTGTTTATGGAATATCCCCATTGTCTTTCTCCTGCAACATGCCAGAGGTGGACCAAAGAACAAGGGTGCAGTATCATCCACTCTAGCCCACCATGTATAGCATACCTCACAGTGGGAAAATCTCATCCCATCAACACTAGACATTTTCTCCATCTGGTATTGTAGACTAGGCACCAGGTTGACGCCAGAGGTGGTGCTCTGTTCACACAACTTCGCATTTTGCTAGATGGTCATAATTTGCCCTTTCTTGACTAAAGACCTCGCCTTCTACCCATAGATGGTATGCAGGAAACCCTTGGGCACAGGGGGTCTCTCTGCAGAACAAAACTGTCTACCATCAAGATGGGATATTTTCTAACTTAGTATGGGAGCATCACTGTAGGGTATGCTATATATGGTGGGCTAGGGCGGATGATACTGCAGATATGGGTAGTGAGTCATTCACCCTTCTTTGTAAAGTCACATAGCCCCGGACATCAAAACCCCACCTAGGATGGAGGCTGTGCATTCACTGAAGTTGACTGTTGGGTACATATTCCTGATTGTGCTCTCAATATAACCCAGGCCATGTGGGTCCTAGAATCGGTCTTACAACCCCAGAACTGCATGGTTTGATCAACTCCCAAATGCCTGGAAATAGTTTCCCTGTAGTCTGATTACACTCATTGTATTGCTGCTCAGGCATCTGGCCACAATGCTCTTTCACGTAACTGGCCCCAGGGAAGTCACAGGACAATGTCGTAAAACTGCGAGGGTCATTCAAGGGTATGCTGAGGTGGAGGTACATGGTAGATACCTGACAACAACCAGCATACCCCCGAGACTAAGCCTGATGGCAGACACACCTGACAGCAATAATTTAAGTGAGTTGTCATGTGGAAGCTGCTGAAGGGAGGGTGTTAAGTGCTATCGAGCTCATGCTTGCAAGTTTTACACATGGTTGCAAGTTTTCCTTCCAGCCAACTGCCACTGGACTGCCCTCTAAGTTCCCCCAAACCCTATGTTTTGTCTGCTGGCTCTTGGTCTCTGGCCTCTTGAACCTTGGTTCGGCTGTGTCCCCAACCCAAATGTCATCTTTAATTGTAGCTCCCATGACGCCTATATTGTGGGAGGGACCTGGTGGAAGAATCCTGAATCACGGGGGCAGTTCCCTCCATACTGTTCTCGTGGTAGTATGAGATCTGATTGTTTTTTTAAGGGGTTTCCCCGCTTTTCTCATTCTCTTGTCTGCCACCACATAAAACATGCCTTTGTTCTTCCCTTGTCTTCCACCATGATTCTGAGGCCTTCCCAGCCACATGGAACTGTGAGTCCATTACCCCTTTTTCTTTATAAATTACCCTGTCTCAGGTATGCCTTAGTAGTGTGAAATGGACTAATACAAACCTGGTACCATCTCTACTGAAGTTAGTAGGGGTCCAACACAATAGAGCCTCACTTTCTAGAGGACATACTAACAAGAAGCTCGAATTTGGCTTCACTAGATTGTCCAGACTGATGGACCACAAGTCAACTAGTTCTTTTTTTTTTTTTTTTGAGACAGTTGGCTCTGTCACCCAGGCTAGAGTGCAGTGGTGCAATCCTGGCTCACTGCAACCTCCACCTCCTGGGTTCAAGTGACTGTCCTGCCTCAGTTTCCCAAATAGCTGAGATCCAACTGAGAATTTTGACCTCACTAGGAAGTTCACTGTGGCTATGCTGGCTCCATTAAGGTACTTGATTGAGTCTGCTGCCAAGTAGCACCGGGTCCTGTAATTGAGACATCCACCTCAGCAAGACTATCTCATAAAAATGCTTTACCCCATCACTTTCCACTTCACCCCATGTTTTAGAGTTGATATAGATACCTGAAGATCTACCGGGTGGCTATTAAAGTAGGTACAAGATTGGATATGACCACAGGAAGGTAACCCTAACCAAAGGGAAGTTAGAAAATAAAAGCTTCAAAGTAACTGGTAGAGGAGAGTGGGGAGAAAGCTAATCTAGCCACTGTCTCAGACTCTGCTTTGAGAAACCAGCAAAAGCTTGGTGTTCCAGTTTGAGGACATGATCCTAAGGAACATGAAGGAAAAAGACAGAGGGAAGGCCACTTTAAGTCTGCATTACGGAGTTGGCCACCACTATTAGCAACTCCAGTGTCACCCCAGAAGTGATAGCCTTAGAGGAAACATCTCAGATTCAGATAATAGAGGGATGCATTATCAATTGGCTCCCAGCTCCCATCCATCAAGGTTTGACCCCCTCGTGCCCAAACTTCCAGTGGGAAGTGAAAGGAGCCCAGTGGATCCCCAAGATCATCCCATGCCTCCAAATTGGAGGAAAATTCTGGGGCAGGAACTGGGAGGGAGCTGGTACGAAGCCCAGTTGAAGTGCTGTTGGGCTATGCCAGCAGCTGCAAACAGACACAGACAGTGAGGAAGAGGGGATGTCAAGTGGCAGGTAAGAGGTACAAGCATCCCAGACAGCATGAGAAAGGAATGTAATAATACATCCAAGTCCAATCACCCAGGTACCAGAATAGACATTTTCTATTCACAGGTTTCAGCTGGATTTTACTTAATCCAGTTTTTTAAAGAAACATGCATAATAGTGGCAGAAGTGTTGAGAATAGCAGGATTAGCCAAAACATACCTGTTAAGTACTAAGAGGGGTTAAGAATTGAGCAAAGCCAGACCAAAAGCACTAAGCTATGGCAGAATGGTATGATTTTTAGAAGTGTATCTTAGTGGATTATAGACTATGTTTATGTTATAAAGTGAGAATTCCTAGAAACTTCCTTAAGAGACTCAAATATAAGCTATCAGAGGCTTGAAAAGAATGATTCACTAGGCTTAATGTAGTGAATACACAGAAATTCACACCTTACAAAGATGCATTCTTGTCTCCACACTATTGATAGGGCTTGATTGTGAGCCTTTGTACATCTTTTTTGCCAGTGCTGCTATTAAGTTGGATGGGCTTTTTATTCTTTTCAGGTTTTTGATCTTTGCTACTGCCAGCACAAGATCTGAAATATTATTCTGAATCTCATAGCCAACACTGGTTTTGCCCTTAGTTATCAGCCCTACTTAGGACTGAAATTTTGACCCATGGCTTCTTCATCTAGAACCCCCTCAGCCCCACCAGCACATGCCCAGCTTGGGTGAGGCTATCCCTGCTCACAGCACTACTGCCAGAATTTATTGAGCATTAATCTTTTGTGTTTCAGGTCACCTTGACATCGCCTGACTTCTTAGTAACACAATGTTCAGCTTTGGAAGCAACAGAGCTTCCAAACACTGGACTAAAAACGTTCACACAATATTCATTGCCTCAGATTCCCCATTTGACTAGTCTTACAGGGAATTTGACAACTTCCCATAGGAGCAGGGGCTAATTATCCTAGTAGTCATGAGATCTCTCCATAGGGTATACAGGCTCCAGAGGCCAAGTTCTCCCTGAATGATGTGGATTTTTGTTAGGCTATGCTGATAGTAAAGCACAGAATTCAGGGAGAGAACCTTGGAATAATTCTAAATCAACTCCAGATAACTTTCTAGAAGATTAGAAGATGACTTCTGCTTTAAGCTCATCTTACCCACCAGTATGAGACCTATTTCCATGGTAGTTGGAATTTAAGATTGAAACCATACAACTAGTTCAGGATATATGAACTGAACATATTCATTCTTTTGGGCATAAAGGCATAAGACAAACAGCTCAGGTGATAAGACTAATGCTTTTGAGTCTGTTTAAAGTGCTAAGAGCCCCTTACCATTCATCTTAAAGTGAAATGAATGAGTATGAAGCCCATTACTCCCCATCCCATATAATGCCAAGCATAAGTCTGCCAGAGTAGACCATCCCTTGAGTGTAGCACATTCAAGTGTTTGGCCAATACAAACCAGCTTTGATTACCATAGTTCCCAAAATTGCAGTTCCACTTAGAATCTAGTTTGACAGTAATTGATCTTCCACATGCTCACGTGGGCAGTAACAATAGTGAGCTGGCTTTTATGTTTGCAACCAGGGTCAAACGGCCATCCTGAAAGCTATATGACATCCGTATGATCATTTACCATTCCTCAGAAGATTGACGGCTAGCCTCAACTCTAAGTACAAAAGCCTTCCGACCTACCTTCTTACCTCATATGCCTGCACAGGCTCAAACTGACTACATGCTATACATAGGGTTCCCAGTAATAGGAGTGACCTAAAGTATTCAGACCAGGACAGGTTTATGTGATTACCTACCTTGAACGCTGTAGCAAAAGCTGTCAGTGCCAGCCCATATCCTAACATCTCATTGCCATTTTGATGTCTTTACAGGAAAGTTGCTTATCTGCAGAGCTTGAGCCCAAAATGCCTGGGAAACTTACATTTCCCTGTGACAGTCCCACTGAATGGCATACCAAGATTCCCGTCCATATCATCTCAATTTCTCAACCTTAATTCCAGCTAAGACAAGCCCAACCATAAGCCTGCTGACCCATGGAACTTTAAACTTGCTGCAATAGTTTGAACTGGACATTCTACTCCTTTAATGCTTTGTCTTTTATAAACCCTTATTTTTATCACCAGGTTATCTCCTAGGCCTTTCCAGAGATTTTCCCTAAGCTTATGGGCTTTTACTTTGTAGTGTGGACTTTTAACTTTGTTTAGCTCTGCTTACTAGGCAACTCCTTGTCTTGCCTTAGGTCTATGAAGCTCAGCCCAGATCATGACTACCTGTAGTCACCTGGACACTATTCCACCCACCAGTGTGAGAAACTTATGAGACTCCCCTGAGTCCACTGGAAACCAAATACCAGCCCAGGTATGAACCAGTATCTGGAGTCAGTCCAAAGCATTTACTGTATGGCGATGGATGCCAAGAGAGAATCTTAGCTGTCAGTGCCAACGTTTATTCATTTGTACTATGAGTTTGAATGCTGATTGCTCATCTTTACAGCTACAGTCAGTCAAACAAGTGATATTCTTTCACAAGACATGCCTTATCTACAGCTGCATTTAGGGTGACAACTAAGTTGTCAGTTTGAGACTTAGTGAAAGTACTCCTTTCCTATGAATGGGGACACTTGGTCACCTGTTTCTATGGCAAGCTCATGATGTCACTTCTTTCAATTCAGGCTTAAAGACCCAAGGCTAGAAATCAAAGTACATTCTAGAACCAAACAAAAGCACAGGATTTTTAAATAGGCAACACCCAAGTCTTTCCCCAGGCCCCCTTATCCCTTTTTGCACTTGACTGTTGCAATGCAATTGTCTTAATGCCCTCAGGGCCTACTGCACACAAAATAACCGTCAAGAGCAGAGTACAAACTTAGACATACAATCTCATCAGAGCATTGGTTTGAGAAGCCCAAGGTAAGAACTTGCTCAGGACTCTGGTCCAGAGATTCAAGGCCTTAGCTGCCATGTAAAATGAATAGTAGCCACAACTTAGAAACAGCCTACATACCAGTAGGCTTAAGTGAAAATGTGGTTAAAACCCAAAGGGAGCAGATGCTAGAACTGACAGGGAGCCCCAGCGGTGGATGGGAAACTACTTGGTAGCTTGGCCTGGCAACAATCTATCTGAACATCCAACAGCAAGCCACGGTTTTTCTGAGCAAGTCTCAGACCTGAGGATAATTCGTGGCCCACATTGTCAGGACCATTAGTATCATTCAGTTTAGACAGCACTGTCAGCCAGCATAGATTATGAAAATTTTCAAAGGAGTTCAATAATGCTAGTGTAATTGACACGAACCAGTATTTTGTGCATTTGTTTTGTTCCTAGTCACCAAGTGCACACACATCCCTATTGGCAGCGTTTTATTTTAGGCAAATGTAAATGCCACCACGGTTTGTTCAGTAGGGCTAACTTATCACGGCGTGCTTCATTAAAGTTTTGCCTATTTTTTCCAACCCCACCACCTCCATTTAGGAGAGATTAAGGTGGGTCAAAGGACTGTTTTAGGTACTATAACCTCTAAAAAGCAGTTTGATAATTTATACCACTGAAGTTGAAGAGGGCCAATTGGATTCTGAGTAGAGTTGACCTTCGTACATCTTTCACTGAGCACGAGTGGTACTCTGCTTTGCTTAAATTATCTTGTCAGGAGTTTGAATAGTGTTTCGTAGCCTTCTAAGATGTACAGCTTAGTCCGTCATCATCTTTGGCTACATGTCCACTCGGTTTATGCCTATCTTACCTAGAATCTTAGATCAATCCTAGGAGTTTTAATGCTTCTATTTTGGTACACAAGAATTGAGATTGAGATATTGCTTCCCAAGATAGACACGTTTTTTACTTCCCTAAGGTCTTGGAAGGTATTCTAGTCCAACAGTAATAATTCCTTCTTTGAACTATCAAAGTATGAAGAGGCGGATATCAAAACTTCTGTGGTTGTTAACCAATCTGTCACTCTACCATCTAATCTTGTATCAATTTGGTAGCAATGCTTCCCTTCACAATACACATTACATAGAGGGACAGTTTACAACTTCATGTTTTAACACAAGGGTAGATCAACAGGTTACAGGTTAAATACAGTATACAAGTAGACTAGCCACATGGAAGTACAGGTGGTCATCTTGCTTACTTTTCTGGTAGGAATAGCTCATGTTCAAGTGTCAGTGGGCCAAGGATATGTTTTCAAGTTCTATCCTTCAAGCTAAGTCTGAGTCAGCTGGTTCCCAAGGCTTCAGAGCAGGCAGGGACTCAAAGTCAGATCTGTCTGAGTTTGTTCTGTGTCGCATGATGTTTTTTGTTCTGTCCAAGTTTGTTCTGTCACTTAATATTGTTTTCTGTATCATCAATTCATCTTGGATTCATAAAATTGTCTTGATTTCGATTCAAAGTTCTATCCCAGCAGATATTCCAATAGGACTATCAACTGAATTAAAAATCCAGGAAGTTTTATTAGAAATCCAGTATTTGGATTTAAAGATACTACACTTTGCTTCTAGGATAGTGTACAGTGGTATTCCAGCTGACTAGAATAACCTTTGGAAAAACGTCATCAAGGAGGTGGCAACCTCTGTCCTACAGGGAAATCTCTTTCCCTTAAGTTCTTCCAAGGGCTATTCCATGAGCTAAGACCCACCTCTTGGCTTCAGCCATCCCTATACCTTAATGCTCAGAAGTGCTAGGCTTATGTATTCAAGGAGGCCCCAAGGAAAGTCACAAATCCAGAGGACTCAGTACCTACCCACTTGCTGAGCATTATTCGAATGGGCAGAGTGATCCCACAGTGGGCCACTTATGTTCTGATAGCCCCTTGTTCAGTATGTTGTTCCAGGGTATCCCACTGTAAGAACACTCTCCTGCATTTGCCCCTGCCAGTGTTGAGATTGTATCTTGTCCTGAAGAGTTTTTGCCCTATTCCACAGTTGAACTATGGCTATTCCACTTTGGAGTCTGGATGGTTCTCTGCTGCAGTAGAGAAAATTTATCATATTTTCCCTACCCATGCCTTTACTTCTAAGACAGACCTAAAAATTGACCTTCAATGGTTTATGCCAACAGATGAACAGTATAAATGTCAGTTACTTTGTACATTCTTGCTTTGTACAGTTCTTGTATCCAATTATTTGAACTTCATAGAGGACAAGTTTCTAAACCAAGCTTGCTAAGTAGCCGCCACTAAAGTGCTGAGATAGATGCTGGCATAAAGCTCCAGAGAACTTTCATGGACCATGTCGAAGTTGTTCTGCAAAATCCCATGCAGTGATTCAAGAAATGCATGTCCCTGCAGGCCTGATTCTAGTTACTAACAGTAATCTTAAATCCAGGTCTTCATTGCACGTCCAGAAGACAGCCAGTGGCTAGCTCGGGAGGTCAACCAGGATGTGTTACTTTGTACCACCTGAATACTGAGTATTAAAGTCAGGCAGAAGTTTTAGTCAGCAGGGTCAGGTCACAGCATAGAATGTAACATCTCTGCAACCAAAGATTTCTCAGAAGAACTGCAGAACATAAGCAGGAACTAGAATGCTTCTGGAAAGACAATGAGGCTATACAAAAAGGTTTATCATGAGTACCTTTGTGTGGCTCAGCCAGGGTTCCTAGAACTACTGACACTGCCAAGATGCCTCCCTAATGCTTGCACACAGTAGTGGCCTGTGGTAAGCAAGGATTATGAGTATTGACAGAGGAATTAGACTCCAAAGTGATTATGGCAGCATGAACAATGAGATCAGAGAACCTACCACCTGACTATATTCTCTGGAGTATCCCTCCTTTAAGCTAAGACAGCAAAAAGCACTAGTCTGAGTCACTGGCTTCTCCAAGAGGCCTAGTTGTGGCTGTCCTATGTGGGCCAGAGCCAGTAGGAGATGCTACCATGGAATAGTATTCCCTGGTGTCAGTGGGGATAGGAGTCTAGAATAGGGGGCCAAGAGGCTGCACTTAACTAAGGCATGGCAACCATAGCAGGAAGGCAGAATGGCCTTGACCCAGAGGAATCCAGCAACAGCTGCCGATCAACCGTGGTGTGCCTCAGGGCAAGATAGATGTGCAGGCAGAGATAGTTTAGTCGGCATAATCAAATCAAGAACAGGTGAGAAAATGATCTGCACCAGTTTGTCATGATCCTTATAGCTTTTGAGGTCAGCTTGGCTAGGCTCCAGTCTGGTCAAATACTTCAAAATATTATCTAGGTATGTGTGAAGGTATATTGAGATTAAAGCCTATAGTCATGACTTTGACAGTCCCCTGCTGATTATCTAGGATAGTCTCATTTGATCAGTTGAAAGTTCAATTCTGCTCACTCTCCTTTTCTAAGGATAGATAGCCTGGGCCTATGTCTTAGTTCCGATTACCTGTGATTTTTCTTTGACTGGTAGACTTATCGACTCTGGATTTGCATCAGCCTCCACAGTCACATAGGATGCATGTACTAAAAGGAACTGGCCTATGGATGTATTATCTAGCTCCTGATTCTCTGGTTCAACTCTGCCTGATACAATCTCACCCAGTTTTCATACTTAAGCAAGTTATTAGTCAGTCCATGGATTGACGGGGCTACAGGCATTTCCCTTGAAGGAGGCCCTGTGTTGTCTTAGCAGATACACAATATTCCCACCCCTCCAACGGAAACCTATGCCCATTTACCTGGGTAAACAAATGGGGAGAGGCACATTCAGACCTGTGATAGGGACCTCCCGCTGTGTCAGTCCTCGGAATGGGGAGGGGTGTGTCAAGACTAGGAGACAAAGTAAAACCAATGCTCTCTTCTAATGGCTCCATTGGATCTTGAGACCACCTCTGGACATTTTCCTAATCCAAGTACCTAATCAGAATAGAAATAGCAGCTGATCTAACTTTCACACATTTGCTGATCCATGGGGGAAAAAGCTATCATGGCAGGAAAGGCCAAGTAGAGTCCTTGAAAATTGCCTCCCACATAGTCAAGAGTTAAGTCAGAAGCTAGAACACCATCTTCAAAAGTGGTAGTGCCAGGGATGGGGGGCTTCATATCACCTGATTGATTCATGAGGATGGCTCCTAAGAGAATGAGGCAAGTCTTGGCATATGTTGAACCACCATAAGCTCAACATGCTAGCTTAGTCATACCTGCTGTGCCAGAGGTGGTGTCTGTTACTAAGCAGCAGCTGCCTTGGGCCCTTATGAAGCTATTGCCCTGACAAACCAATTTTTTACACCCGTTGTTAGGGAGGCTGCAAGCCATTCATATTCACCACAAATAAAGCGACGATACATTCAACATCATACTCCCAGGTTCTGGAAGTTTTTCCTGCTCTGCCAGTTGTCTAAGATGACTTTCGTAGTCTGGAGATTATGAACATCATACTAGTCTACTGTATCAATGGCAAAACGTTCAACTTGATGAGCAAGAAGTGACTTATGCTCTTTAGGCACTATGACTCCACATCCCAGTGGTGCTGGAGGTATTTTGTGGCAGGTAGATATCCTACAGGGTTCTGAAACAGGTTCTACAAAGAACAGCTGTTAAACAGCTCCCACCATGTTCCTAATGAGGCAATGTGCCAGATGTTACATGACCATGTAACTAGAGCTATCGTTTTGTGCATAGTATATTTCAGACCCAAGGCTGGGAACCATCAGAAATTCATTCCACAATGGAAGTGACATAGTTCAACAGACCCAGAGAGGCCCACATCTACAATAACTTTCCTTCACACATCTATGTCTTGTGGGCATTTTCTGTCAGCTGAAAAGACTGTCTAGTTCAAAATGGTTGGCTACATATTGCTACTGAAAGTGAGCCAGAGATGGACTGCTGCTGCAGTGCCGCCTCATTCATGACCCTGAAAGTGGCAAGAGGGTGTCTTCAGCAGTGGGTAGGGACTCAAGCATTATACTTGGTCACTTGCTTGGTTGAGAAATAGACAATATATAGATACTAGGACAGCGACTTGTGGTTTATTCAGGTTGTCAGACTAAGCATGCTTGTTAAAACCAGAGAATCCCTGGGAGAAAGCGGATAAACCTGTAGGAGCTAACAGTATACAGATCTCATTCCTTCATGCTTTTGAAGCTCAGAATCCTACTGAATATTAATCTTGTGCTTGGGTTGGCCCCTATGGTCCCCCCCTACCCCACCCATCCCTGCCCCACCCCAGAAGCAGTCAACAGACACTTGATTCTGAACTAGATATCCAGGTTAGGCAACTAGGGAGCTAAAGCTTGACCACAAGTGTCATTAGGATCAGACTTACAGTATACTTTCTACAAGTCGTTGTGACCTTTGGATTACAGCTTCCAAGTTTAGCTTTAAGTATAGGTGTACATTTTAACTTTAGATTTGAGGTATGTGATATGCAAGTTATGTAGGTATGTCACAGGGGTTTGTTGTATAGGTTTCACCCAGCTACTAAACCTAGTGCCTAGTGTTTTTTCTATTCTCCCTTCTCCCACCCTCCAGGAAGCACCGGTGTCTGTTATTCCTTTTTGTGTTCATGAGTTATTTAGCTCTTATCATTTGTTAGTGAACACGCATTGTTTGGTTCTCTGTTCCTCTATTAGTCTGCTATGGATAATGGCCTCCAGCACTGTTTCTGCAAAAAGGCATGAACATTCTTTATAGGTGCAGTGTTCCATAGTGTATATACATACCACATTTTCTTTCCCCAATCTGTTATTGATGATAAACTCAGGCTTATCCCATGTCTTTTCATTTGTGACTAGTGCTGTAATGAACATTTGTGTGCTTATTTCTTTATGGTAGAACGATTTATATTCCTTGACCCCTTCCTTACAGCATGTATTACACAAAAGTGAACTCAAGATGGACAGGCACTTAAATGTAAAACCCAAAACTATAAAAACCCTGGAAGACAATTCAGGCAATACCATAGTGCACACAAAGGAACAGGCAAAGATTTTGACAAAGACACCAAAAGCAACTGCAACAAAAGAATATTGACAAGTGAGGTCTAATTAAACTTAAGAACTTCCACACATAGAGACAATTTGACTTCCTCCTTTCCTATTTGAATACCCTTTATTTCTTTTTCTTGCCTGATTGCTCTGGCTAGAACTTCCAATACTATATATTGAATAGGAGTGGTGAGAGATGGAAACCTTGTCTAGTGCCAGATTTCAAAGGGAATGCTTCCAGTTTTTGCCCATTCAGTATGATATTGTCTGCTGGTTTGTCATAAATAGCTTTTATTATTTTGAGATACATTCCATCAATACCTAGTTTATTGAGGGTTTTTAGCATAAAGGGCTATTGAATTTTGTCAAAGGGCTTCACTGCATCTATTGAGATAATCATGTGGTTTTTGTCTTTGGTTCTGTTTATGTGGTGAATTACATTTATAGACTTGTGTATGTTGAACCAGCCTTGCATCCCAGGGATGAAGCCTACTTGATCATGGTGGATAAGCTTTTTGATGTGCTGTTGCAATCAGTTTGCCAATATTTTATTGAAGATTTTTGCATCTATGTTCATCATGGATATTGGCCTCAGGTTTTCTTTTCTTGTTGAGTCTCTGCCAGGTTTTGGTATCAGGATGATGTTAGTCTCATAAAATGATTTGGGAAGGATTCCCTCTTTTTGGATTGTTTGGAATAGTTTCAGAAGGAATGGTACCAGCTCCTCTTTGTATGTCTGGTAGAATTTGGCTGTGAACCCATCTGGACCTGGGCTTTTCTTGGGTGGTAGGCTTTTAATTGCTGCCTCAACTTCAGACCTTCTTATTAGTCTATTCAGGCTTTTGACTTCTTCCTGGTTTAGGCTTGGGAGGATGCAAGTGTTCAGGAATTGATCCATTTCTTCCAGGTTTACTAATTTATGTGCATAGAGTTGTTTGTAATCATCTCTGATGATGGTTTGTATTTCTGTGGAATCTGTGGTGATATCCCCTTTATCATTTTTTATTGCATTTATTTGATTATTCTCTCTTCTCTTTTTTGTTAATCTGGGTAGTGGCCTATTTTGTTGATCTTTTCATAAAACAAGCTTCTGGATTTGATTTTTTGAAGGATTTTTTGTGTCTCTATCTCCTTCAGTTCTGCTCTGATCTTAGTTATTTCTTGTCTTCTGTTGGCTTTTGAGTTTTTTTGATCTTGCTCCTCTAGCTCTTTCCATTTTGACGATAGGGTGTCAATTTTAGATCTTTCCTTGCTTCTCATGTGAGCATTTATTGCTGTATGTTTTCCTCTAGACACTGCTTTAAATGTGTCCCAGAGATTCTGGTATGTTGTGTCTTCGTTCTTGTTGGATTTGAAGAACATCTTTATTTCTGCCTTCAGTTCATCGTTTATCCAGTCAACATTCAAGAGCCAGTTGTTCAGTTTCCATGAAACTATACAGCTCTGAGTTAGTTTCTGAATTCTGAGTTCTAACTTGATTGCACTGTGGTCTGAGAGACTGTTTGTGATTTCCATTCTTTTGCATTTGCTGAAGAGTGATTTACTTCCAATTACGTGGTCAATTTTAGAGTAGATGTGATGTGGTGCTGAGAAGAATGTATATTCTGTGGATTTGAGGTGGAGAGTTCTGTAAATGTCTATTAGGTTTGCTTGGTCCAGGTCTGAATTCAAGTCCTGGATATCCTTGTTAATTTTCTGTCTCATTGATCTAATATTGACAATGGGGTGTTAAAGTCTCCCACTATTGTTGTGTGGGAGTTTAAGTCTCTTTGTAAGTCATTGAGAACTTGCTTTTCCTGACACCTTACACCAAAATTAACTCCAGATGGATTAAAGCCTTAAATATAAGACCTAACACCATAAAAACCCTGCAAGAAAACCTAGGCAAAATCATTCAGGACATAGGCGTAGGCAATGACTTCATGACCAAAATACCAAAAGCATTGGCAACAAAAGCCAAAATAGACAAGTGGGACCTAATCAAACTCCATAGCTTCTGCACAGCAAAGGAAACAGTCATTAGAGTAAATCGGCAACCAAGAGAATGGGAAAAAATTTTTGCAATCTACCCATCTGACAAAGGGCTAATATACAGAATCTACAAAGAACTAAAACAGATTTACAAGAAAAAAAACAAAGAAGCCCATTCAAAAGTGGGCAAAGGATATGAACACTTTACAAAAGAAGACACACATGAGGCCAACAACACATATGAAAAAATGTTCATCATCACTCGTCATTAGAGAAATGCAAATCAAAACTACACTGAGATACCATCTCAAGCCAGTTAGAATGGCAATCATTAAAAAATCTGGAGACAACAGATGCTGAAGAGGATGTGGAAAACTAGGAACACTTTTACACTGTTGGTGGGAGTGTAAATTAGTTTAACCATTGTGGAAGACAGTGTAGCGATTCCTCAAGGACCTAGAAAGAGAAATTCCATTTGACCCAGCAATCCCATTACTGGGTATATATCCAAAGGATTATAAATCATTCTACTATAAGGACACATGCACACGAATGTTCACTGCAGCACTGTTTACAATAGCAAAGACCTGGAACCAACCCAAATGCCCATCGATGATAGACTGGACAGGGAAAATATGGCACATATACACCATGGAATACTATGCAGCCATAAAAAAGGATGAGTTCGTGTCCTTTGTAGGGACATGGATGAACCTGGAAACCATCACTCAGCAAATTGACACAGGAACAGAAAATCAAATACCGCATGTTCTCACTCATAGGTGGCTGTTGAACAATGAGAACACATGGACACAGAGAAGGGAGCATCACACACTGGGGTCTGTCAGGGGGGAAATAGGGGAGGGACAGTGTAGGGTAGGGAGTTGGGGAGATAGCATGGGGAGAAATGCCAGATATAGGTGATGGGGAGGAAGGCAGCAAATCACACTGCCATGTGTGTACCTATGCAACAATCTTGCATGTTCTTCACATGTACCCCAAAACCTAAAATGCAATAAAAAGAACTTCCGCACAGCCAAAGAGACAGTCAGACAATCTACATAACGGGAGAAAATATTTGCTAAGCTATCTGACAAAGGTCTAATACCAAACATCTGTAATAAATTTACACGAAAAACACATTTAGATGGACATGAACACACTTTTCTGAAGATATAGATGTGGTTAAAAGACCCAGTGTCAATTATTAGACAACTGCAAGTCAAAACCATGATGGAATGCCATTTCATGCCAGTCAGAGGCAGCTATTAAGGTCAAAAAACAGACGCTGGTGAAATTGCAGAGAAAAGGCAACACATACACTGTTGTTGGGAATGTAAATTAGTTCACCATTGTGGAAAGCAGTATAGTGATTCCTCAGAGCTAAGAACATGCATTTTTGTGTACCGACATTCAGATCCCGTATCAGCTAAGATTGAAGATGGCCCCTAGTCCATCCCTTTTCTCTACTTATGTCATGGAAAAAGGGTCTTGTTTGTTTCATGGAAACAACCTGTTCTTTCACACTATCAAGTACATTTCCCAAGATGCCAAGACAAGACATAGTGTCTACCAGACTGGGGGGAAGGGGGGTTCCTCTTTCCTTATTACATACAACAATGTTGCTGCTTTCCACACTTACAGCTTTTTCTGAGTATCAGGGTCTCAGCAAAAAACTAAACTCAGACGGTGAAGAATTTAGTCAAAGGAAACCTTCATGGAACATCGATTAACAAAGGGTAAGGTATCAGGGCCTAGCAACAAGAAGCTACTGACAAGCATGGACTAAAGAGTGGAAAAGGATACCCAAAGCCCAGTGAGGGCTGAACTATGGAGGAGGGTCCCATGTGGCAGAAACAGAACTGCAGAGACCGTCACTAAGACATAGCTTTGAAGCCAAGAGGAAGTCAGAAATTGGAACCCAAACCTCTTCCCACCAACCTTCTCTCATCAGGGTCTCCCAGTGGCCAAACCCACCTAGATATCAGTTTCCAAGGGAGACTGGGTGATGTAGTTCACTAGATACCCTATTGGAGCACTGAGCCAACTGGAGAACAGATGTTGAGGGTCAGAATAACCAGCTCACCTGGGGACAAACAGGGGAAAATCTGAAGGGGATAAGCTGTACAACACTCCTAGAGGACAAGGTATAGGGCTTTGTACCCAATCTTAAGTCCCACACAGGCTGGAACAAGCAGGAACTGGAGCACAGAGGACAAAAAAAGGAACAAGCTGAGTTTCCCTAATAACTCAGTGAAGATTCATGGCAGAATTACTGAGAATTCCAATATTCACCCAAAAATATGGGGTGAAATCCAAGCCGCATGGAGCTAGCAAAAGTAAGAGACCTCTCTAGCTGTGGAATTCACCAGTCAGCTTTTGCCTAAATGTTCTATGCATGCTGCCTCCAGGCTTGGTACAGCTTCTGCACATCTTTGCTCCCCACATGAGATCAACATTGTTTTCTCAGTCCTGGTTACCAGGGAGGTTAGCGACTTCCATTTTCTAATGGTGTTAGATTAGATAAATCAATCCTGATTAAGCCATTCTCCTGTTAGAAGGCACCAAGTCTCAGCTTGGGAAAACTATTGGGGATTATTTGAGAAAATGAAGTCGCTCCAGTGACTGTTTACTTGAGTGTTAAGATTACAAGACAATGCTGTTTTCAAATTGCTTAGTTTAGCATAGTACTGTTCGAGGTTTTAATACACAAGTGTATTCAACACCAGAAAGTTGTCTGGCAATAGGGAAAGAAAGGAATATAGCTTGAAGAGGATATTGTGAGAATGTTTTAAGAACTCTAGCCCCGTACAATTAACCCATTTTCCATAAGTGATCAATCTCCTGAAAGTTGTTTCCAATGTAACTAGGTCACCAGGCCATGTTCCATGGCCACTTGACATCTCACATATCTAAACACGCCTTACAATTTGTAGCTGGCATACCTGGTGTCCCAACTCTCATGCTCCATCATGCTTGTGGTTTCTGCCATGTTCTGGATTGTTATTCATCAACTCACTTCAGGCTGACTGCACTTTGCCTACAGTGAGCCTCTCCTACATTTGCTTTCTGTTCCAGGGCTCCAATACCATGGATGCAGGCAGGAGCTAAGCTTCAAAAAAGTGTAGTGACCCCATTAAGAATGCAAAGTATGACACTAATGTTTGCAAGTGTTATTCATATTAAATTTAGAACATTAGTCTGCTTTGTGTTCCTAGTTCTCTATGTTCACTTGTTTTGAGGGTAGATCTTCTGCCCTGAACCCTTGGATTGTTTCCTTTTTGTTACAAAGTGTCACTTTTGCAGTGTTTTCGGTGAAACTCTGGTAGTACACTAGTTTTACTGGTGTTCGCATGGTATGCCTTTCCTTTTTACTTTCAGCAGTTGTGTCCCCATGATTAAAGCTGAGTCTCAAGCAGGAAGGTTTTGTCTGCATCTGGTCTAAGAAAGTATACTTGGAACATTCACCCATTTATATTTGATGCAGTTACTTTTGTGTTTGTCCATGTTGCTTTGTTTTCTACTTGACCCACTTGTTCGTTATTTTGCCTGACTTGAGGAAAGTCAGACTTCAGTATTCTCATTTACCTTGTTCTAGTATTTACTCTAGAGAATATCTCATTTGACATATTAATGCCCAAAACAAGTTGTCTACTTCTCAGTGTTCCACACTTTATACAAAGTCCACTGACCCTCTTGCATTTTGCAGCTGTACCGCCATTTTAACTTCCTATGTTTAAACCCTACAAGATCATTTAATACAGTTAATGTCAGTGTGTATTTACACTGATGTATTTGCTGGTTTTGCTTTCAGTTCTGTGACTTCTGCAGGACTTTTCTGCCCAGAGGATCCTTTAGTATTTGTTTGCTAGGGATGTAATCTTCAGACTTTCCATCTTTGTTTTTGAAGGCTTTTTGCTTGTTTTGAGGTTGGAAGTTGTCCACAGCACATCGAGATGTCCATTCTTGTCATTTGCTTCTGTCATTCTGTCAGAACAGTTGCCAATCTTCAACATGCTTTTCCCTGCCTCTGGCTTTTAAGTTCATACTTGGTCTATAGCAGTCTCGATATGTGCCTAGATGTAGTTCTTATTTTGCATGAGTTGGCAGAGCTCCTTGAATCTGTTTTATAAGCTTCTTGGCCATTGTCACCCAGCATCTTTTGTCCTTCTGTCCACCCCCTACCTCTCAACTATTCTAGTTCTGGGATTGATTACATGTCTTGACTAAGACTCATGGTATCACACATACATCAATGCTGTTTTCTGTATCTTTCATTTTATGTCTGTACTCAGTTTAGAGGTTATTAGGTTGTCTTGTAATCTTGAATTCCACTGTTCCTAGAATTCAGTTATAGACATCTAACAAGTGCTAACCTTAATATTGAGCTTACTAATCTTTAAAGCAACTTGAAGTTGATAGGAGATGCTCCTCTCAAGCAGATAATTCCTCAGTTTAATTGAGTACATCTGGGAGGTCTCAGCAGAATTAAGCTCCTCTCCTGCTCTACTCTCAGCAGAAACACTCACTTTACCTGTCTACCCCTGCTTCTCAGGTCCACAGCCACATTAACTACCCAAACTCCTGTCAGGTTATTTCTAAGGGAATCTAGACTATAATAAGAACCTTTCATACCCAGCTACATGAAGTAAAAGCCCCTCATCTCAGCCCGAATCTGAGGAATAAGCCTACAATAAAGTAAAACGTGGAATTAAAAGCCACTTAATATCCATCAGAAACCCTCTTTCAGTCAATAGTTTCCCAACGTTGCTCAGGCATATGTTATATGTCTGATCATCTCTAGCTTGGAAGAAAGTCCTAGGAGGTCATCACCATGAGTCAGTTGCCTGTGTTCTAATCCTTGAGGAACTGCAAACAGGTTAGCCTTAGTTTTAGCACTTCACCACTCAAGGGGACTCTCAGATTTGGAGATCAATTAAGTTGATCTCTCCAGTCTTCTTACTTGGTTACTGACCATCCTATAGCTTAGCTTTCCCATATCACAGTACATTTGAGGCTTTTTGAAAGCCATTTAAGGAAGGCTTTTTGGAGCTCAACAGCAGAAATGGAATGGTTAAAAAGGAAGGGCAGTTAACCTGTGAGAGGCAGCTATCTGACAACTTCCTCAAGCTTCAGAAGGCTGGTCTTGAAGTAGATGGTATAGGTGGCAGACAAACATGAAAGAGGGCCTAAGCTCATCTAATTAGACTCTTCAAGGAAGAAGTCTTAGTAGAATGGTATACTGATGTAACCGACAATGACGTCCATTTGGTCTTGTTCATTTCCTGACATGCAGCTTCTAACAACCCTTGAAATCTCTGGAGTTATAGGCCTGTTTCATATGCTTATGATGACTGAGGCTGGAGTCCCTAGATAGCTTCAGGATGGGGTCTGGTCACTGCTAGACCAAAGCATGATCCAGGAGGAGAAGCTGAAGACTAAGTTGACAATGGGTGGGCAATGATGTTGGTTATTCCTATATCAGAAGACCCTACAAAACCAACAACTGGGTTCTTAGAGCTGTCAAACTGCTGAACACAGAGGTGCCTGGAAGTGGCACATGAGGGCATGGAAGCCCCTTTCCACAAGTCCTGCCCTACCCATTGCCATGGATAAAGTTTGGGTTCCATGAACTATTCAATCAAGTTGAACTCAAGGGTGTAGTGGGAGCATCAGTTTATAGCCGATTTGTCAGAAGCATACATGACAGCCTACTGTGTGCAACCGGCATCTGAATGGGGGCAATCTTGTGGGACTGAGCACTTGATCTGTAGGATGGTTATATTGTCTCCAGATACCAGATTGGAGTTGAGTTACAAGACACTCAGCTGGTGTCCGATGGAGAGCTGCTTGGTGTTGCAAAATGCCACACATCTAGTGTCAAAAGTATTCAGTTGTGAGGATAGGAAATATGCTGTGTTTCTCCAGTCTTCGTTAACTACTAACTCCTTAGTGCCAGAGTGTGGCCCTTTTCAACATGGAATGTTTCAATCCTGAACTTCAGCTTACACCATTACCGTCCTACACTTCAGAATTTCATTGAGAGCCATAAACATGGAATTTTGCATGACCAAGCAGTTGAATGTTCTGTTTAATTACACAAGATTTTTTCCCTTTATGGAATTCCGTGAAGAGCCTTTGTTTACTGATGAGTGTTAAAAGCTCAGTCACCCAACTCCTATGCAATTTGAGCCTTTGAAATGCACTGTGGCAATGTTCAATCCTTTCCCCCCAAAGATAACATGAGACTTCAAACTTCACAAGTTTTATTCACAGACCATCTTAATCTCTATCAGCTAAGTTACTTACAGGGCAGGGGTACTGGTGAGTACTCAATTAGGTACGCATGGTGCTTTTGGTAGAGCACTGAGCACAAACTCAGGGTGATGTCAGAATAAGTGAAATTGAAATTTCTGTAAGTGTTCTCACAGGATTGAGCTTAAGGCTTGAGCAGCTTTAAAGGAAGAATGCCAAAGGCTAAGTCCAAGGCATATTCATTTGAGGGAGCTAAGATAGCCATCCTATGAAAGTATGTCCAGGCACTGCCATTTTCAAGGAATCTATTTCCCCACAGAAATCTCATAAGCCATTTTTAGTTGTTAATGTTACTTTCTAGTCACAACAGTAACCTTTCCAGTCTTTCAAGCTTGTAAGAAGTGTGGCCTTTGCTCAGATCCATTTGTCAACAGAAGAGAAATTCGGGGAGAGGAAGATGGGAAAAAGCTAAAACCTAAGTAGGGGTTCATATCAGCGGGAGCTATGAGTCTGACCAAGCAAGAGCTGAGTACACAGACACAAGTAGATGGTTAAGAGAAGCCTGGGCCATTCCTGCCCAGACTATTTCTTCACAGCCCAGGGTTGATAGGTATGGAGGTCCTCCAAAGTTTACTGAAAGGACAGATGTCTGAGCTTTGCTTCAAAACATCCAAGAAATTAGTTTTGATCAAACGTTTCCCACTTACACATCTTGTACAATTCCCAGTCAGTAGAATCCTTTTAACCTAGTTCCTCATTGTACAACCAATACCACAGTAAGGAACCCTTCTGAGCACTGTTATTATGTATTTGATTGAGGCATTTATCCCAATCCTTCCCCTCAACCACCATTTCAACCTTCCCAGTTCCAAAGTTTCTGATCCAATTCACTTACAGCTTTGTCTTCTGCCTGTCGGTGCCTGGTATTATTTCTTTGGAGGACATTCCCTTCAGATAGGCAGTTCATAACCTTTTAATTCCCTTATGTACCTGTATGGCTACCTTCCCTGTTTCTTGTCCCAGCCTTATAGGTGGTACATAGTTATTTGTATAGCAGTTGGAGCAACATAATGCCAACAAGCCTGACCTTCTATGAATTTAGGAACCAAGATCTAAGGTTATATAGCCAAGATGGAAGACCATGGGAATTGGAATGCAAGTTTACCTATGGCAAGGTATCAGTGATCTGTATTTGAAGAGGCCACGTCCCCTTCCTGGAGAATGGAAGTCTAGTGACCAGGTCAGGTAATGCACAGCTTCCAGTCGACAAAACACTAAGTTGCAAGCCAGAAGGGAGAACTTAGTCCTGAAGAGCTTTGACAAGCTTTCCTAATTACACTTATGATTTGTGCTCAGCTTCCACCTATACAAACACTAGCAACTGGTGAACAGAAATCCAAGATTACTCCAGCAACACAAGGCAACCATATTTGAGGATTAGGGACTTCAGCTTTACTTTTATGTAAGAAGGCAGAAGAGAACATGGAAGACCACTGGTTGGAAACAGGACTGCCCAAAGCACAATAGAAGGAAGTCTGTCATAAGTGCACTTCAAGTTCTTGAGAGTTTTCAGAACGAATTCCTGTAGTGCCCCTCATTGATCCTATTCCCCATCCCACTCCAGCCATATGCAATGCTGGCGCAGAGTAAGGCCAGGTGAGGCTCATGGATCCTCAAGCTGACACTTTCCTACATTTCCAGCAAGCAAGGCTTGGGTTTGGTCTTCCTAGCTAGGTAAGGTAGATCTCCTGAAAAATGTTCTTCCCCTGTTGGGCTGGCTGCTTCTTTGCGGGATGCTGGACTCCTCTACTAGTTGGTTGCTGGCTCCAGCCAGGCTTTGTCTCTGAAAAGCTGTAACCCTGTAAGCCCTGTCCTTCCAGTTTTCCAGGCAGAGGTTTTCCCTGTAACACAAGTTCTGATGGATCTAGGAAGAGCTGCTGGTTTGGTTTTCTTGATGTAATGTCAGAAATGAACTTATAAGTTAATTACAGGTTAATTTAGAGTAAGAGCATCAAGTCAGTGAGAAAAGGATGGTTAAGTTATTTAAACTCGACGTTTAGAGATTAGATTTTCCTTTAAGTTGGAAGCCTAAACTTGTCCTAGGTTTCATTCTATTAACCAAAGGAGGCCTTCCTAAAATGAAATTCAACTATGAAGCAAGCTTTTAGTTTGAGGTCATCACAAGGATAAGATGGGTAGAAAAGCTCGCAACATCCTGAGTACAGTATACTCCTTTCTGCACAACACTGAGAAAAAATTTCATGTTTAAAAGTTGAGGTAGCAAAATTAGTTTCTGAACACAAGCATTATCTGTAGCATCTCAGACTTCTTTGGGGTTTTTGAGGTAAAAAATCTGTATGGGTTTCTTTGCTGATTATGGTTTAATGAGAAAACAGAAGTGATTGCCAAGTTTATGTGTACATGAGATTATGGGGACCTGGAAAAGACCAGCTCTGTTTTCATGTCTACTGGGAGACACTTGGTCTCTTGGACAGTCATTAGGATAAACAAGCATCAAGCCCTGCCACAGAGGTTCCACAAAGGAAAGTCACTCTGGGGTTATCCCAGAGTAGTAGACAGGACCAGAGACTGACAACAGTGATTCTGAACAGTCCAATGGGTCAGGGCAGGGTCTGCCCTCACTTAAGGGTTCCCACAGAAATAATTCAACATATGGCAGAATGCACTATTTCTTCCCCTGGGCTACCTCTTAGATTGAGACTTTCATGAAAGACCCCACACTATTTCAAGTCCTCGAGAGCTTAAGTTACCATTGTGCTCCAGTTCTCAGGAAAGGCCAGGCTACACATGCTATGAGCTAGTCCAAACCTTACTACCTGGTATGAAAGGAGCCTGATGGACCAGAGAAGAAAGGAGCAGTAACCAAGTGTTCAGACACTTGGTCATCTCTATAGGAACACACAGGCTATGACAAAGTAGGCTGAGGAGTGAGAGCCCCTATAGCCAGGGCCTCCCAGGTCATTCCTACCAGAGGCCTCTACTTTGAGAGCCAGCCATGTAAATCCCCTTTCCCACTGCTGCTCACTCATTCCAGGATAAGTATGAGTTACCTGACCAATAGCTACACAATTTAGTGGCAAGGAATGGGACACTAGGAACCAGGATGGAGATGCTGCCAAACCTTGAGGACAGCTTACGCTGGAGGCATGGGGCTATGCAGAGGTGAATCGCTCTCAAACCACCACACCTGGAACTGAAGCCAAGCGATCTAGGCAGGGGAGAGAGTATAGCGCCATCAGCCAATAGTTAGCTACTTCCAGAATTGGCAGTATGCCCAGCTTCCTACTAATCACCACTCAAGCCTCATGGCCCAGAGATACTTTTAATAGGTCAGATTCTCAGCTTTTGGAAGAGCTTATATAACTCATCCAAGACAAGAAATGTGGCGGGATCCAAGCCAAAGCTACATCTGGCCCCTAAGCTGGTGACCTGAGCATTTTGGCCATATGACCCATCACACATTTCCCTGCCACCAAGGGTCTATTACAAAAAGCCTAGAAGCCAAGCTTTGTCACGAGCTGCTTCCCTGTAGCAAGTCCAGAAGTTGTAGTCTATCTAGTTCTGGAGCCATTCATGTAACAGTTCTTCTGGCATGATTAAAGGAGGATACAGGAAGCCTAGACGATTGAGTTAACTAGCTCATTATCAGCAACAACTGACAGCCTCGAGTTTACTCACATCACAAGTCTGCTTATGCACTCAGCAGATTCTAGTCTATCAGTTCAACAGGCTGGGACTCTGTCAGGACTAGAACTCTCGATTCTGTGAGCTTCAGATTTGAGCTTGATAGAGCCCAACATCCCTCAACTGATGTTGGTTCCATACCTATACCACATAGCTTCTAGGCTTACAAGTTGACTCAGCCATGTAAGATTTTAGGCACCTATGGGACCTGGGTTTAAGTGATTATTAGTTGTTCTCCACCTTGCTGCCCTTTTGACCGTTTCCAGGAACTTGTTGCTAAACTAAGTGCTAGAGCTGAAGGTCTATGAATTCCTGGCCATCTCCCCAGCCCTTACTCATGAAATAAGTCACAGCTGTGGTTATACAACCGTGAGGCCAATAGTTCAATGTTGCAGTGAGTAGCACCTTTAGAGTGTAAATAGCAAGCCTCCCTCAACCTGCAAGGGTCAAGATTCTATCCATTCTTCTGGATGGACTCTTTCATTAAGGCGGCTAATATAGTTTACGTGAACCTTCCTGGATTAGTGGCCCAATTTTGACCTTACAAGATTACTTATCACCAACCATTTGGGAACCCTGAGAAGCTAAGTGACTTCACCGATGCCTTAAGAACATTTGAAGAAACTTGCAATCACAATCCCAGGTGCAAGGTCTGGGCAGATTAGTGCTAAGCAGACAATGAAGCACCACAGCTCAATTTTACGGAGCCTGCCGGGCTTCAAGGAGATATAAAGCACTTAGGTTCAAGTGATGTACTTGTTACCAATGAGTGCCATGCTACATGAAGAGTGCAGATGCTAAGATATCCATGACAAGCTGAGTAGGGGTACTCTACCAGCTAATATTTACTGAGCACATACTTAGATGTGCACTGCACTATATCCAGAATGTAATCGCAAACCTGTTTAAGTCACTTTTCCAGGTTCAGCAACTTGCTCAAGTACAGAGCCATTAAGTGATAGATCCCAGGTGAATTCAAGCCCGTATCCCCCAACCATGAGAGCACCCACGTGTAGCTCTTGACTAGACAAACACTCACCCAGGTGGAGAGTAACATGCCAAATTATCACAGCTATGGTGTGGACGCCAAGCTCCTCTCAGGTGAGGTCAGTAAGTATGGCATCTCAGACCTAAATCATCAGGGAGCTTCTAGAAGTTGTTTAGTTTTGATCTTGTTAGAGAAATTCCTATCAATCCAGTTTCTACTTAGCATCTATATCCCAGGGTAGTGCCTAAGGAATTTGAGCTACACCCATTGGAGAAAACGCTAGTTTTCAAGGTTGATACTGTGACTACAATCAGATGTTCCAGTTCAACCCACATTCGTATTTATTCTCTTCAGCTGGAGTAGACGTGGGTCCTCAGCTTTAAGATTTTGGCAGATTCAAAATCACGTTTGTCTGGCTTTTGCAACGGTACACCTGTTCCCATTTTTATCCGCGACAAAAAAGATTTTAAGACAGGATTTTTCAAAGCAACCCTGTAGCTGCTTGTTTCTAAAGAAGCATATCAGAGAGCTTAAGGGATAGAAAAGCAAGCAAGGGGCCACCGTCCCCAAGACCTGGTCACAGAAGCCAGGCTACAGGTTTGCTCAAGGGTAGGAGGATGTAAGAGCAGGGAAGTCTCATTTGTCATCTAATAAGAGACCAAGAAGTCAATTTTTGGCTTCTGAGTTGGAGACAGCAAGTCATCCCTCAGGTTCATATGTTGCAATTCAAACCCATCTGTACAAACCCTTCCTATTGCCCAGGAAAGCTTACAGCTATAAGGACCTTAGTAGAGCTAGCCTCCCCTCCAAGCACACATAGTGCCACGCTTAGTTCCTAAGCAACCCACTCCTAAAGTTTCACTCACGAGAGAAACATCTTTCCCAAGCACAGTCTTTGCTTTTAGCTACCATCAAAGTTTTAGGCGTTTTCCCCAATCATGTAGTGCCCGTGAGGAGAGCTTCTCACATAAAGGGACAAGCAGAAGCAGCAGGGGATTTGGGGGCAAGATTCTAACAGACCCCGGTAAGGCCTCCTGCCTTTAGAGTCAGCCAGCTTGCACGTTAGAACCCTGCAAGTCACATGAATGAGGCCAGCAAAGCAAGGCTGCTTCACACACTGGTTTATTACACAAGCAAGGAGAAGAAACCCATCCAAGAAAATTCAGAGAGGTCGGCTTTCAGAGACCACCGTCCCGCCCTGCCCCCCAAATTCCCTTTCCCACAACTCTTCCTGTTTAGGAAGAGGCTTTATACTAACACTTCCCAGCTTTTCTCTACTTTCCCACAACCTTCATCTTTAAGAGATAAAAACTTTATATCAATACTTTTCAGCTTTTCCCTTTCCCACAACCTTCCTCTTTAGAAAGTTAAAAAGAAAAAGGCTTTATACCAGCACTTTCCAGCTTTTCCCTCCTTTCCCACAACCTTCCTCTTTAGAAAGTTAAAAAGAAAAAGGCTTTATACCAGCACTTTCCAGCTTTTCCCTCCTTTCCCACAACCCTCCTCTTCAGAAGGAGCACGGCTTTATACCAACACTTCCCAGTTTTTCCCTATTTTCTTTCCCACAACCTTCTCGTTTAGCAAGCAAGAAAAAGGCTTCATACCAACGCTTCCCAGCTTTTCCCTACTTGCTTTCCCACAACCTTCCCGTTAAGCAAGCAAGAAAAAGGCTTCACACCAACACTTCCCAGCTTCTCCCTACTTTCTTCCCCACAACCTTCCCGTTTAGCAAGAAAGAAAAAGGCTTCATACCAACATTTCCCGCTTTTCCCTAGTTTCTTCACCACAACCCACGCAAGCACCCAACACACATTCCTAACCACTCACCTTCCACCAGCCACAAGCTCTGCTGAGTGCACGCAGCTGCCACGACCCTTAGCTATTTTATAGATGGTGAAGGCTGAGTCCCACCCCCTCCCAGCCCCAAAGCACTCTGGGTGAGCAGCTACTTCTCTGGTTTCTCATTGGCTCTCTCACTTTCAATCAACAGCTGCTTCCCAGCCCCTCCAAGCATTTCCTGGTCCATGTGACCAATAGCGGCAAGAAGAAGTGCAGGCTTATTGCCTGGCTGTAGACAGCATGACCGAGAAGGTAGCTTCCCACCCCCAGAGGCTGCAGTGATTGGAAAACAAGCATGAGCCTCTTCACTGAAAGAATATATCATTATCCTGCTTCTCTGTTAAGAATCACCTGAAGTGCCTAAAAATTCTCGAGTTTCAGGGCTCTTCCCTGGAAATGGTGATTTAGAAGGTCTTCGGGGAGGGCCTACGAGTCTGTGGTTTTAATAAGCACCTCCAGGATTTGCGTCTTTGGGGAAGTTGAATAATACTAGAGTTGGTATTCAGAAGTTTCTTTCCAAGAAATTGCTTCTATTACGTTTATCCCAATATTCTGTCAGTTGCTCCTTCAGATTTAAGCTTCTCCTTCAGATTTAAGCTTCTCCAGTAGCTCCCACAAATAAGCAGTTTTTCCTGGAAAGGGAAATGCAAGAGTTTAAGAGGGAACTGGCTAGTCTTGGTTTTCACAGTACACCCTTACCCCTGCCACCTCCTCGACCAGTGAGCCACAGATGTGTGTGGGGTGTCCTTTATCAGCCTGTTCAGCTGGATCGATTTGTGACCCTAAAGTGAACCTCCAGATGCGTAGGGTGATAGTGTAGGCAGAAGCCTTTTAAAGGAGGGAACTGGGGTGTGGAATGAGAAAGTTTTAGGACCTCACTGGCAGGCCTGGGCAGCTGGAAAACTGTGGGAATACTTTTGAGAAGAAGGTAGCTTTTTGTGCATCATGGGCTGTGGCAAGAGAACTTGATTTACACCCACCCTAGCATCACAAATGTTCCAAGAAAGAGCAACAGTTAAATCTTGTGGTTTTTCTTTTTTTCTTTTTGGTAGTAATTTCCAAACAGATTCTGTAAGCATCATTAGTTTCCTAATCAAAACCACAGTCAATTCACTGTTTCTCTCAAAGTTTCCTTCAATTTCCTAACTTCTTGTCTGTATTCATGCTGTTTCTTCAACCAGGAATGTCCTTTCTCTCGTGTCCACAAATTCTAGTGAGTATTTGAGACTCAGCTGAGATGCTAAATCTTTGTGGAAGTCTTCTCTAATTTCCCAATTTGGTTCTACCTGGCCCATCAAATGTTTATCAAATGGTTTTTGAGGTGCAGGCAATTTGGGAATGGAGATGGCCCAGGTCTCATCTTCTCTCTAGTGAACCTCACACCCTAATTGATAAACTACTCTTTGCTTTGCTCTACTATAGCATCACTTCTACCTCCAAAACTTACTTTATTTTCTGTGCATTTTTTGCTATCATATTGGTCTGTATCACTATATTTTGAGTTCCTGGAAACATGGTAGAATGACTTCAATTCTGTGCCAAGAATGTGGTACAAATGTAACATATGTTTCCTGAATAGACAAATGAATGGATGAGAGGAGGAGATGGCTGCAAAGAAATCAAATTCAGCCTTCTTCAATATTTTATGTCTAGCCTCAGAGTTGTCTTGTGATGACATCAGAGAAAATTCTGAAATTCCTTGGGCTTTGGAAATGGCTTCAGCTCCATAAAGCTGGCCTACAAGATCAGGAAGAGCAAAGATTACCAGAGTTATAGAGGGAAAAGATTTCAGGACAAGAACTAGCCGTCTTCTCCTTTATTCTTAATTTATGAGTTCAAGACCTACCTGGCACAGCTATGAATAAACTTTAAGAACCTGGAGGGTGGTATAGTATAATGCTTAAACATGCAGTTTCTGGATTCATATCCTTGCTCTGTGGTTTACTAACCATCTAACCTTATGTGACCTTGTGCAAATTACATAATCTCGCTAGGTTTCAGTTTCTTTAGAAAGAAAATGGGGATTATTGTGATTATAATAGTACCACCCCTGATTATTAGGAATGTTAAATGAGTTAATACATAGAAGACACTTAGAACAGTGACTGGAACATAGTACTAAATTATCACCTATAATATAATATTGCATAAATAACAGCTCAATAAATTTAGCTGCTACTGACTTACGCTAGCCAAAAAAAGTAGATTCACAAGGCTTTAGTCTTCACAGATGTGGAAACCTTCTCTAATTTCTCAAGGCTACAGTCTACACAGATGTAGGCTAAAGCCTTGATTACAGTGGCATATTGGGAATTGCTGGAAATTTAAGAGGCTGTTGGTAAGGGTCCCTAACTCATTAAAGGGGCACCCATACCTTTCCTTACTTAGTCCATGTGCTCCTATTAGAGACAGAGCCCTGAACACAAAAGGACCTTGTGTGGCTCAGGGTGGAGAGGCTGATTAATGTGTCTGTGTTCTTGTCACTGGAGAAGATGGCTTCTCATCCCTTTGCAGAGAAAAAACAGAGATCATAAATGATTAATTTTGTCTGTGATTCATAATGACTTTGCATCATGATGACTGCCAATTGTAGAATGACAGCAAGACAAAACGATCTTTTTGGTTTCTAATTAGGTTCTGAAACAAGATTCTCTAGTATAATACTCTACAAGGGGCTTAATGGCTGCCCGCCTCCTTCCCCTAGAAGAAACTGACAAGCAAATGTGGACCTGGGGCAGTGTAGCAGGTGAGTGTGGGTAGGGAAGCAGAAGGCTAACAGTAAGTCTGACATCAGCAGGCAGAGTCTGCTCCCCTAGCAAAATTCACTGGGAGACATCTGTCCCTGAGCTGGGGCCTTGGCAGAAATGGACAGTTAGATAATTTCTCATGGTGATGGCTGTAGTGTGTATAAAAAAGGATGCTGGGAGTTGAGTCAGAGCCTTGAGGAAGCCATTCTAAAGATACTAGTTCCTGTTGTGTCCTTGGCAGTTTGGAGACAGAACTCCATGTTTATTTGGAACCTCAAGAGCATTCCTCTAAACTCGTGCTTCACATTTGCCTGTGTATACAAGTCACCCAGGGATCTTGTTTAAAACATATATTCTGATTCAATAGGTCTGGGGTAAGGTCTAAGAGTCTTCATTTCCAGGATGTTTCCAGGTGATGCCCCTGCTGCTTGGTACTGGTAATCTGCTTCAAATAGCAAGGTCAAGACCTGTATCCAGCATCATCATTATTCAAGAAACTTTTTAGAAAGGCAAATTCTCAGGCCCCACCTCAACATCAGAAACTTAACTTAAACAAGCCCTTTAGGTGATGTTGCTGTATGCTTAATTTTGAGGACCACTCTGTAGACTGTGCATGAACTATTCTCACTAGAAGGACAGGTAAAGTTTTAGAAAAATAGTATTCCATTAGCATAAAACCTCAAGTTGGGAAGACCTGCCCAAAAGGTTACCCAAGCCTTCCTCCAGGTCCACCATGAGAAAAACCCTTTGCTGAGGGGCTGGCTGGCAGGAGGTGCTGGCACCCACACCCTTGTCAGAACCCTCCAGAGAATGAGCAGCTAGATCACCCACTCTAATGGAGCTTTCCTGCAATACTAGACCCTGGCATCCAGGAAAGGAAGCATTATGGTATGCATTTTGTCAAAGAGAGAAAGAAGAATTTCTTGGGGTTAATAGAAAGTGGATGTAGAGAAAGGGAATTCTCCAGCCTTGTACCTCTAACATGATGTGATACACACAGACATGACTTGTGCTTGTGGACAAAACTGACCTGCACTGGGGTGAGTGACAAACCAAAGTTACCAGGCCTGAGTGCCCAGAGGAGAAGAGAAAAAACAGAGGAACCCTTTTCACTAAATTCACCAGCTATCTTCTGATACAGTTAATTAACTGGGAAAACTAAATTAAACCCCAAAGCCTTATTCATCTTTGAGGGTACCTTTGATGTCTCTGAGCACCGATGCCAGGGAGGTGGGCAGTGCTGGGCCAGGACATCTCCCGTGGACAGCCAGGCAGCATTTTGTTAATCGTGGCTATTAAACTGCTTTCTTGAGAGTTGTTTTTCATCCATGTGGAATAGATTAAGAGTCTGTTTTGAATCCCCCAGCATTTCCTGTGGAGCATAATTAGAGATGCATTGGAATAGGAATTCAGGTCAACACTTACTTCACTGAGATGTCTGAAGAGTACGGCCCAGCAAGGGGGAGGGCAGAGGGAGGGGAGTGGTGGAGATGAGGAAGGAGGGACACGGGACACTGGCACGATGAGGGGGCAAAGGAATGAAGATTTTTGTGAGTAGGTGAATGGAAGAGAAGGAAGCGCAGAGGAGAGACAGATGGAGAGTGAGAAAAGCAAAGAAATGAGAAGTGAGTAGCATTCACTGTGTCCTACCACATGCCAAGCACGTTTTCAAAGATGATGAGAAAAACAGTTGAGAAAATGATACTGGAAATCCATGGAGAGGTTCACAGCCTTGGATTCTGATGTTTATCTTGAATCTATCTGGAGACAGTAGACAGATAGGGAGAATGGGCTTTGTCATCATACAGAAGTTGGTTTGATTACTGGTCCCATCCTTTTTGAGCTGTGTGACTGTTGGCAAGTCACTGACCCTCTCTGAAACTGTTTCCTCACCTGCCAAATGAAGGTTGACTATATAATGTTTATAACACTCCTAGAATGGACTGCCATCTAGCATATATTAGATGTTCAATAAATTATTGTTACAGTGAGGAATCTGAGGATGAGAGAGGTCACCTTTGCGCAGGAGCTCATAACTAGTCAGTAACAGAATTGAAATGTAAGCCTAAGTTTGTCTGATCTCCACTGCCACCAAGCACAATGTACATGACTGACCTTCTATGGTGGAAAACAAGGTGTGTTCTCTACAGGGTGACCTTCGGTCCATGAGGACAGTCCTTATAAATGGTGCTGGCACTGAGGGGAGAGCTAAATCAGCCTCAACCAATTTCAATCAGCTGTGGCAGGATTTGGCTGCATTACTTACACAGAGTGGTTTTCACAGGGCATGCCCTTGCTTCTATCTCCCCATAGGTATGTAAAGGTGCATCCCTTGTTGAGTTCATTCCAGGACTTAGTGAGTTCCCATGATATACCTGGCACTATTTCAGTGCCCTAAGGAGCATAAAGTCTCATTGGAGAACCGTGGTAGTATTGGTGGTGTGCTGCGTCAAGTTCTAGCACCTGCTGCAAGAGTCTGCCTTTGAGATCCATAGGAGGGCTCACGCCAAGGTCACAGTCTTACTCAGGCTGCTCCCAGGCTATCACAGCGCATGGCAGGAGTACTGGAGCTGGGCCGCTTCTGCCCGGTGTGGGACTTCCTTCATAGGGAGGCTCTAGGGCTCACCGTCACCTGGGAGCTGCACTGCAGTCTGAGGCTCTTCCTGATTCCCCTTCCTTCTCCACTCTTCTTCCTCGGGGAGTCAGACATCCATCAGTCTGAACTCTCCCTGCCTGTGCCTCCTCCCTCTCTCATCTTTCACAGGAGTTTCCCCTAAAAAAAAAACTTTCACTTCTATTGATATCTGCCTCTCAGAGCACCTAAACTGACAAAAGAACCAACATCCATTATTTATTTTATGAATGACAATATAAGGCGATTGAGCAACAGAACTGAGACTCTTCCTAACTCCCTCTTGAGCCGTTCACTTCTCTCTAACTCCATAGTCACCACCTTAGTTCAGTCCCATGTCACTGTCAGTCAGGATCCTGGCAGGACACAGAAGGCACACTCAAACTGGGTAACTTGGGAAATTAACAAAGGGGCAATTTACAAAGCTGTAATTCAAAGGTGCAATCTTAGCTTAAGGAAGCAAGGGACACGGCCTGCCTGCATCAACTTGAGGTGAGGGATAAATACCCTGACCTTACTCTACTCTCGCCTATCTCCTTTTGGTGCTCCCCCTGGACTAACCCTAGGTGAAAGCAAGAGGGGACAGGAGCCCACTGATGGAAGTCAAAGTTAGTTTCCCAAGACACAGAAGGGTTGAGAGTGAATCTGGAGAGGCAAAAAGATGATATTTGGCACAATTATGCCTTACCCAAAGATTTGTAAAATCTTGCTGCCTCTCATTTAATCTTTCTCCTCATTAAAACCAGGGTGACATTTTAAAGACAGGGCCAACTCTCCCAGCTACCTGCTTCATGGCCTTCCCCACACACTCACAATTAAGGATCTGAGTTCCACTCTATCCTTGCTTCTTTTAACAACTCTAACTTAGGTGGAGGTAAACCTGACCTTGCCCTCCTTCCTGGAATGCCCTCCTCTCCCCTCAGCTCTTTACCTGGCACCTCCAACTCAGTCTTCAGATATCAGCCACCATGTCATCTCCTCTGAGTGTCCACTGTCCCCTGCCCCTTTTATGCCAAACAGGTTCCTCTGAGTTTTCTCCTATGACTCTTGAATTTTGCCTTCATGACACATTAGATTCCAATTATTCATTTACATACAGAGCTATTGGATTAATGACACCTCCCATGAAGACTGATTTCTGTGACATCAGGGACTTTGCCTGCCTCTATGGTGCCTTCCCTGAGGCTAGCACAGTGTGGCACCCTGTACCTTTTTGTTTGATAAATACATAAAATGCTATGGGAAAGCCAAGCTATGTATTTTGGAGCTGAAGATGGTTCTGATTTTAAACATTTCTTTCAGTCAAGCATTGAAAACTCTTGGGGCTTTCAATATTTATGTAGCCAAAGTGTCTCTTTTGCTCGCTCACTTGCATGCTTGTGTGCCATTAACTGAGCAGCTACTATGGGCTAGATGCTCTGGAAAATATTGTTCTGAAGAGGTGTACTCATCTGCACCAGTGGTGCACCTAGCTGTATTTTACACACTAGGAAGTAGACACAGAGGTGAGAAATGAGTTGCTATCTGATGACCTAGTGAGGAATACAGTCCAATGCTTTGATTCTTGCTGCTTTCTTCTCTCCAGGCACACCTCCCAGATGCATCTTCCTCAACAGGTTGTTGCAAGGTTTAAGAAAATGAACTAATATAAAGGGCTCAGAATAGAGTCTGGACCACAGTAAGTACAATCACGGTTAGCTCTTATTAATGTGCCATCCTCTTCCTCCTTAAACTTCCAAACTTTTGCATGAAATATTATTCCTGCCAAGTGCACCCTCTCCTGCCACCTTGAAAATCATATTAATATAACTTTATATAAAGATCAATTCAAGACATATAGCCCTGGACACTATTCAAAGCTTACACCTCCTGACTGTATTGGCTCCAAGAAAGCTGAAGAATTTATGTTAGTGATTCTGAAGTAAGAATGGAACATAGATCCAGTCCCTCTAAGGTGAGAAAGCTGAGTCCCAGAAAAGGAACCCAACCTGTTCTCATGTCAGAAAATGCTACAGGTTCACCCACTGTTCAGTATTTATTTCTGGCTCTTAATGCCAGTCTTGTCATTTTTCCTTACCATCTCTGTAGTCACACTCTTTAGCCCTCTCATTGGAGGTGGTCGACTGTAAATCATGGAGGGGTGATGGCATATCACATACATGCCCCCTCTTCCGTTTCTTCTCCCCAGTCTTTCCCTTATTTCTTGCTCCCATTGTCTGTACAACTTAAATTGCCTTCCCCAATCTACAGACACTTGAGATGCTTGCATTTTAGAGGAATCTACCCTGCTTCTGGAATGGAACACCTCTTGGGCACCACTTCCTATCCCTTTGGCCACCCCCACCCCAGCCATAGTGGCCTGTTCCATGCAGGCCTAGAGCACCTCCGTGTCTGTGCACCCCGACGCTGCCTCACATTCACCTCCATTGCACACCCTGGATTCCTGCCCTCCAGCTTTTCTGGTGCTGAGGTATGGGACACCTGTGAGGACCCACTGGGCACCCTCATGGGCACAAATTGACAGCTCCTGAGGAGTTAACACCCTTGGCCAGTAGGGGTAGGAATCAAGGCCTCCCCCTCTTGTCATCCACCGTGCGGGGCTGAGGTGGACTGCATAAGGCCCGGTGACAAGGGCACTTTCTGCAGGATCCCCTGAGCAGCACATCATTAATGGGTTTCCCTCCTTCCCTGAGTTACTTCCCCTGTCCTTTGTTCCTGCTCTTTGGGGTCGCTTCCCATGTAAACTCCCTGCACACAAGCCTTTTCTCAGTCTCTGCTTCTGGGGAATCCAAACAAAGATGCCAGTGACTCCTGGGACTACAGTATCCATTTCTGCTGAGCAGTGTTTGCCTGAGATTTCCTCATGGACTTGTTTTTACTTTTCAAAATCTTCATCCTTCAAGGATCATCTGAGATTCTGTCACCCCGATCACATCAATCCACAAGAATCATTTCTCTTCCAGGGTAGCTATGCCTTTTTTCAAGACTTAACAACAGTTATCTGTTCCTTTCTTCTCCTTAATGATAATAATGAAAAAGAACAGCTAATAATTATCAAGCTGCAACTCTAAACCCTAAGATTATAAACACCTTGAAGCCAGGGCCTATGCCTAGGTCCCCAGAGAGCCTAGCATAGGGTTTAGCCCAAATTCTGTGATCTTTCATGAACTTCTTCAGTAACAGGTGGCTTTGTCACAGGCACCAGAGCCTATTGGGGTGGCCATCTTTCTCCCTGCCACGCCTGGTTTCTCAACTGCAGAGAAGACACCTGTTCCTTACAGCCTTGCTAAAAGCTCTATCAAGAAATGTGAAGTGTTGCCCAACCCAATGCGTGAGCCTACAAATCATACTTGACCTCTAATGCCCAACTCAACCACCACCTCCTCCATGAAGGTCCCTGATACCTCCAGAAAGAACTCTCTATTCTCTGAATTCCTGCAGCCTTTCATCTGTACCCTTTCTATGAAGTGGCATCTCATTTTTAGACAACTATTGCCATTAGTTATATCCATAACTTGCCTCTTCTTGCAACAATGCGTAACTTCAGGGAAATGACCAAACCCCAGGGCCTAGCACTTTCTATTAATAGTTGCTGGATACATTTTGAATGAATGAACAACTAAAGGCAAGAAGAGAGACTGAAAGTCTTCAGGCAAAAGATTATCAGGCCTCCTGGCATCCTGGTCAGTCCTGGGAGGCCAGAGTTGCAGGTTTATAAAGATAGTGGCAGAATCTACCACAAATCCCCACAAACTCATTCTTCTCTTTTCACATAAAATGTATAGTTAGGCACACGCAGCCACCAGAATATATCTCCCAGCCTCTGTGCCCCTTCTAACTCAGTGCTGATGTTTGGTGTGCAGGTAGCAGAGATGTGAGCAGATTACCTTCTCTGTCCTAAAAAGGAGTGGCCCTGCATTCCCTGAGAAGGCATAGCTGGGGCAGTCATCCAGAGCCACCAGACAGGGACTGCAGCTTGATAAAAGGTGCCTGGGTTCCAGTGACTATGGAGCCACCTGCCAGTACTAGAGCAGTCATAGAGATGTCTAGACCAGTCACAGAGGTATCTACATGACAGAAAAATAACTATGGTGTTTAAATCATTATTATTCAGTCTTTCAGTTAAAGCAGCTAAACTTGGGTTTTAACTGATGCCAGGACAGTTCTGGAAGTCTGATCTATCCTGAAGCATGGAAAGGAGGTCATATGCCAGAGATATGCCAGGCCAAGGAGTTACAATAGGTATGGATAGGCATGGGTGGGGATGAGGAGCAGCCAGGCAGGTAGATGGACTCTGGGCACAGTGTATGTGTGGGTTGACATGCTATGGTGTGGACCTGTCTCTTCTAATTGGTGGGAGCTGACTGAGCTAACTGTGAGCCCAAGCTAGAGATGGAGCTGAAGGAGACAGGAGCTAGAGAAGGTGAAGCATGCAAGGAAGCAGGGCAGACCAAGCTGGTAGAGAGAACCCTGGTGGCGATCACTGACGGTAACCACAGGTTCCTGGCCAGGGAACCCTGATACAGGCATGGAGGCCACAGGGGCCAGAGCGAGATGCTGAATCCAAGCCAGACCCAAGAGTCAGGAACTGGGTTGGGGTGAGAGGTGGCAAGCAAGCCGACTGTGGGGTGATCTCCATAGGGACAGGTAAGCCTATGGTGGATGGCGATGTATGGGGCACTACACTGGACTAATGATACAGAGGAGCATCGAGGCGCTGTTTCACTTCTCACGACGTATCCTATGCTTGGAATTCCTGCCCCTGCCCATTATTTCAGGTGTTCACTTAACCTAAAAGACTCAGCTTGGGTGTCACCTTCTCCAGGAAGCCCTCCATGAAGCTGCCCACCAGGCTGAGGCAGGTGCCTCTCCTCTCAGCTTCTTCCAGACCCATTCTTCTCTCTGTTATAGTAATTGTCAGTCCCTTGTTGCATCACAGTTTATGGATGGATTTGATAGTGTTCTCTGAAGGCAGTGATACTTACCTTCATTGCCTCAGTGCTTCCTGTGGTTCCTGACACACATGGAATCCCAGTAAACCCAGATCAAACCATAGGGAAGAGCACATGGATGACTGTGTGGAAGCATGGTGTGTCAGCCTCAGACATCACAGGGTATGAGGGTGAATGCAGCCTCTGAAAGCCCACTGAGACTCTGGGGGGGCATTGGGAGGTGGGAGCAGGCAATGAGTAGAAGGGACAGTCAGGACTGAGCTGCTTCCAGCAAGCCCCTAGTGCTGCTCAGAACTGCATAACTCATATCACTCTGCATCCCCAAATACTGGTCCCCAGAAGGGACAACTGTCAATAACCAAAGGAAAAAAAAAACATCCCAGGATTGAACACTGCATATACCAGATTACACAGTACTCATTCTGTTTCTCTGCCTTGTGCCCCGGGGAGAGAGGAGGCTGGAGAAAATTCTACGTTTTCCCCTCACCACTGCCCTCCAACACACCCACATCCAAACATGTGTTTTCTTTGGAGAGGAAGGTCAAAAGGCCACATTTAAATCTAGGGAGAGGACCAAGTAAGAGGAAGCATCATCTGATGCCTTCTATTCCTACTGAATCATTTCATTACTAATTAATAGGGTCATTACTGAATGTGGAAGGGGAAGAACTATGATTAAAGGTTAATGCCGTTACTCCACGCATCACACCTCAAATTATGTTATAAAAATGTCCAGAGTGTTTAATTGAACCTATAAGTAACAGTGTAATTACACTTAGTCATGTATGTGACTGTATTTATTTGTTCCTCTCCGAGGTACAGAGAGCCCCACGTGGGCAGGTTAGGGAAGATCACAGTGATTTGCTGAAACTCTTTGTTATTTACCTCCCTAGCCCTATCTGTTCTCTCCCTAGCCCTCCAGGACATGCATAATAGGTGACAAGAAATCCACCCTCCATCTCTCCCACTTTTCAATGGAATGAATCTTAATGTCAACATTTGGTGGGAGGAGAAGGGCAGAGAAAACAGCAATTGCCCAATTCTGGCACTTTACAGCCTTCCAAGGGGCTGTGATTCTTCAAACCTATGATACTCTTTTGTAACTCCATCCTTTCAAAAACTGTTCTCTCCTCTTGGAATGTCCCTTCCTTCTTTACAAAGTATGGTGCATTCAGCTAATTGGCTCTCACCATTCATTCTCAACTTCTAGTATTTTCATTTACTGTAAAGCCTAGAAAGCTTAAAACTACTTTTCCCAGACTCCCTTGCAACTAAGGTTCTGGGTGTAAATTAGTGGTCTGCACCTGCTACTGGATGCACTCCTGTGAGATTTGGAAGGTAGCAATGGATGCATTTTCTTTCTACTTTGGCTATTTCAAATGGCAAGCAAGTTTGTGGAGATGTGGGTATTTTTGTATGAGCATTCTACATCCTAGGGATGGTGGGGGCAGAGAGCTAAAGGAACCTAAAAGCTTCATGGAGCAGGGCTCCCATACCAGCTTAGTATACTCACCTCCATACTTACATGAGAGAACTAAAATTCCATCTTGTTTAAGCCAGTTATTTAGGGTTGTTCTATGACTTTCAGTGGAACCTAATCTTAACCAATATACTCACCCTACAGTTTTTGTGCCTTTTCTCCCTATCCAGAAGGTACACACATCCTGCTGAATAGTTTTCTGCTTAGCACTTTTAACTCTCACTGATAGCTTAGAGTCATTTACAGACTCCAGAGATGGTGTGAACTTGCCCTCTGTGACTGCTTGTAGTAACAGCCCTGACTCTTTATTCTTTGCCATGTAACATGACAGTGGCTTCCCTCATTGGGAAGAATAAATGGTCCAACCCCCTTGACCCTGGTATTGACTTGGTGGCATGCCTTACCCAAGAGAATAAGGCAGAATGATGGTGTGCCAGCTCCAAGCCTGGATCTTAAGAAGTTTTATATATTCTCACATATGTTCTTGTGCCTTTGCAATCACCTGGAGAACGTGTCCAGGCTGGCCTGTTGGCTCTAGGAGGAGAATGAGAGACATAGAGAACAATAGTGCTGAACCAGCTGAGCTTGGCCTAGACAAGTTGCCCCCCTGCCAGCTGCAGCAGACGTGTGAATGAAGCAGCCCACCCACAACTGACCCCATTTATCATGTAAACAATATATGCTTCTTGTTGTATGCCACTTAGTTTTTCTGGTTGTTTGTCACATAGTACTGTTGTGGCAATGGATGACTGATACGTCCACTTTCTCATTAATACAAACATTTAATAAATTGATCTGTGGGTATCAAGCTCTTAAATGTCTCATTTAAAAGATAACACTAAATTGGGAGTTAGGAAACAAGTATTCTAGTTTTCATTCTATTATAAAGACACATGCACACGAATGTTCATTGCAGCACTGTTTACAATAGCAAAGACCTGGAACCAACCCAAATGCCCATTGATGATAGACTGGACAGCAAAAATGTGGCACATATACACCATGGAATACTATGCAGCCATAAAAAAGATGAGTTCATGTCCTTTGTAGGGACACAGATGAACCTGGAAACCATCATTCTCAGCAAACTGACACAAGAACAGAAAATCAAACACCACATGTTCTCACTTATAGGTGGGTGTTGAACAATGAGAACACATGGACACAGGGAGGGGAGCATCACACACTGGGGTCTGTGGGAGGGAACTAGGGGAGGGACATTTGGGGCTGGGGAGCTGGGGAGGGATAACATGGGGAGAAATGCCAGATATAGGTGATGGGGAGGAAGGCAGCAAACCACCTTGCCATGTATGTACCTATGCAACAATCTTGCTTGTTCTTCACATGTACCCCAAAACCTAAAACACAATAAAATATATATTTAAAAAAAAAGACATTCTACCTGTTGGTTGGATGACTTGGACATCATTTTCTCTGTATAATTTCTCAAATTACAATTAATGTTTCTACCAATTTCACAATATTTTTGAAAATATCAACTTTTCAAGAGTGTCTTTGAGAAGTTGAAGCAACCTTTGTGATGACAAATAATTATTAGTGGCTGAATGCAGTGGCTTATACCTGAAATCCAAATACTTTGGGGGGCCGAGACCTTGAGACCAACCTGCGTGACATAATGAAACTTTTTTTACAAAAATTTTTTGAAAATTAGCCCAGTGTGGTTGTTGCATAACTGTAATCCTAGCTACTTGGGAGGCTCTGAGGTGGGAGGATTGCTTGAATTTGAGAATTCAGAGTTAAAGAGCTATGATCATGCCACTGCATTCCAGCCTGGATGACAGAGCAAGACCTTGTCTCCAAAAAAAAAAAACCCAGTTGTATTAATCCCATATAGTTTCCTATCTTAAATCAGCATTTCTTCTAAGATACCATTTTAATCCTGGATGATTTTGTTTCTTTTGCATTTTAAATGATTTTAGCACATTAATTCTGCGAGCCTAAATGTATTTCCTCTGCTGGCTTCCTTTTGCCTTGCACGGGAGCCAGGGATCACCTTTAACAACTCTTTAGCTCTTACCTGAGCTCTTTGGCTAGATTTAGAAACCAGATTGACACCAGGTAGATTGAGAAAAGCAAGCAAATTGCATTAGTTTTACATGTACATGTAAGGATCCTCACAAGAGAGTAAAGTTCAAGAAGTTACCAAAGGAAGATGTTTTTATACCTTTTAGACAAAGAACAATACATTTGAGAAAAAATAACAATCAAAGGGGATCTGGCTAATTGTAATACATTTCCAGAGAAGTCACTGGGAGAAGTATGTGGGGAGGTGGAAAACTAGTGGGAGATAAGGGCCACACCATTAAGTGTCTCTATTCAGGTCTGTTGCAGCCCCCAGTTCTCAGTCTCTGGTCATAAGGGCCATTTTCTCACCCTGACATGGGGAGGGTACCCCTCCCAGAGAAATCTTTATGGCTTGCTAAATGCAGGAAGAGACAAGTCAGCTTTCCCTTTCTGAAACTACAATTTCTCCAGTGTTTTCAACTCGAAATAATCAATATACCCATCCAGCATATTTCAAAATGTCATGTCCTTTACTCCTTCAGCCACTATCCATATGCGTCTCTACATATAATTCTAGATTTAGCCCAGAATAGTTTCCTCTTATAGAACCAAGTAGCCTTCCTCCCCGGCATGCTGGTTTTGCTAGTGATGCTACTCTTTATTCTAAATTTGGCTAACTTGCTGGGTTTCACAGCCAGTCTCACTGTTCAACACTTCCCAGGGTCCTTTGTGGAGGCACAGCCGCTCTCTCTAGCTCTCTGGCACCACATCCCTTTATAATGAGCACTTTACGCGTTTGGCCAACAGTTCCCCAATTTCACCCTTGAGTTCCTTCACTACTCTCCAGCGAGTGCCATCTGGTCCCAGTGATTTATCTACATTTAGTTTGTCAATTAGGTATAAAATCACTTGCACATTTACTGCTATTTGAGTTGGTATCTCTGCCCCGTCAGTTCTAAAAGACAGTCTGGAAGTGGAAATTTTATAGAATCATGAAACCTCAGAGCTACAAGCCTTCTTGGAGAGCTTTTTAGAGGCGACTCCATCCATCCATTCATTCAGATACTCATTTATTCAAGAAACAATTATTGAATACCTACTATATGCCAAGGCAGGTGCTGGGAGATAGTAGTGGGTGAGACAGAGTCTAAGATTTTCCCTAGTAGCTTTCTCAGAATCACACTGAAAGTTAGTGGCTGAGCTGAGGCAAGAACTGAGACCCTCTCTTCGCCTGCCATTCTGCCTCCCAGAATCATCCTCTATAAAGAGAGGGAGAAAGAGACCAGAAGGGAAAAAATGGAGATGGTTGAAGGGCAGCTATGGGGACTAGAAGAAGGGGAACTAGAAAAATGAGGAGTTTGTATAAAGAAGTTAAAATAGGATCAAAGGGAATGGGAAGAGCCATAGTAAAGGAAAAAGAGAGAAGCAAAGAGGAGAGGAAGAATATGGTGATTCCTAATTGGGGTTAGGGTTGAAGAGAATAGCTGAGAAACAGATGGCAGAGGTCTCTGACCCCTTTATCCTCTTTATGCCTTATTCCTTCTTATACTTCCCTGATTGGCAGGAAGGGAAGTGCCTTAGTTCATTCTTGCATTGCTATAAAGAATACCCTGAGACTGAGTAATTTATAAAGAAAAGAGGTTCAATTGACTCATCATTCTGCACGCTATACAGGACACATGATATTGGCATCTGCTCAGCTTCTGGGGAGGCCTCAGGAAACTTACAATCATGGCAGAAGATGAAGGCAGAGCAGGCAGGTGACATGTGCTGCACACAAGGCTGGAGCAGCAAGAGACAAAGGGAAGGAGGAGGTGCTAAACACTTTTAAACAACCAGGTCTCATGAGAACTCACTATCATGAGAACGGCACCAAGAGGATGGTGCTAAGCCATTCATGAGAAATAGAACCCCATGATCTGATCACCTCCCACTAGGTTTCACCTCCAACGTTGGGGATTATAATTTGACATGAGATTTGGGCAGAGACACAGATCTAAACCTTATCAGGGGAGGTGAAGGTGATACAGCCATCCCTGGGGATCCAGCTTATTATTCTCTGAAAAATCATCATTGTCACTGAGAGAGACATTTACTGATCTGACAGATGCTCCTTTATGAAATCTGTGATCATCCAGTCTTCTCCCGAGGGGAATTATAAGAACTATATGCTTCTGACAAGATGAAGAAAGAACTGATGGAAATTTCCTAGCCTTTATTATGCAGGCCCTGGCAGAATGGAGGCAAGGATCTGGGAACAACAGGAAGGCAGAAAAGGAAGGAGGTCGGGGAGAAGCACACTAATGTATCATGCAGGGAGATGCCGGGAATTATAAAGCAACAGCTGGCTCTGTTTTCTAGACTTCAGATCATCTTAGTGGGCTATTCCCCAAGCCCTTCCAGACAGCATTTCAATAAGAAGAAAGTAATTTTATGCCCTGGAGTAGTGCTGCAGGAGTCTGGCAGCAAGGTGATGATGTAGCTCAAGGCAGAAAGCAAGGATGCACTGTGAAGGGGTGTATGGTGGCTTCTATTATTGTTCGAAATATTTGCTCCTCCCCTCCCCTGCAACCCAGTGGAAAATGACACTCCCTTCAATTCCCATTGGCAGGCTTGGTGATATGGCTTTGGGTGTTCTTCCCTGCAGAGGGATTAAAAATCTCCACTTGTGGCTTGGTTACAGTGGCCTCATGGCTTGTTTTAACCAGCAAATATGAGGCAGAGTCTCAAGCGTTACTTCTGAGCAGGAGCTCTCAGAAGGAGCTATTGGTTTGTCACTTTTCTTTTCCCTTTGTCATGAGTTCAGTAAAGATGGCCTTCTCTGTCAGCTTCAGTCCTAGAGTGAAAACAGCATGGAACAAAGGCAAAAGTGGGTGGTTGTGAGTTTCGAAAACAGGGAAAGCATTGTTTGCAAGTCCTATATATTTTCACACTGGACATGAAACATGAGTGAGAAGTAAACCTCTGTTGTTGTAAGCCATTTATATTTTGGCACTGTTAGTTATCACAGCATAGTGTAACCCATACTGACAGATACAGGGAGTCTGTGGGAGGAGAGGCGGGCCATTATTGGTGCTGTTGGCAAGTCAGCAAAGGTCAAAGCCAAGAATTCAATGACACAAAGGGTTTTGTGCCAGGCAGGGATCAATAATGATGATGAATGAAAGGATTTGAGTGTCTGAAGGACTGGGACTAGAATTATAATGAGAGATAGTAGGTCTTTCCTGTTGACAAGATGGGCTCAAGAGCCAAATTCCTTTTCCTCCACTGCCTTGGACAAGTTACTGTGTACTTCAGTTTCCTCTTCTACAAAATGAGGGTAATAAAAACAGCACCTAATTATGGCATCCTTCTTGGGATGAAATGAGTTATTCACATGTAATGAGTTTCCCTGCAGTGTATTTAGAACAGTATTCAATTCATAGTAAATACATGTTAGCTATCACTAATAATATTCAACTTTCCTATTTTGCAGATAATAAAACTGAGTCCCCCAAAGGGTTCAAGACTTGCTGGAGCTTACATAGCTGTCTGGTAGAAGAGAAGTTTTACAACAGCCAGCCAGAAAGTGGGATGGTTCTGCACTCATGGGTGTGGATGACCAATGACAAGCATTTAATTTGCACATAAGCCAAAACAGTTGTTAGTAAATTAAACATTGTAAAAGGGCCGCCAATTAAAATTTATTAATTATATCACCAGCTCAATTGTCATGCAATTTATATGCAATTACCCCAGAACAAATATTTAATTACTTTCCTTTTAATACATTGAGCTAATATTGTTCCTTAGCTGTCAGATAGGAATATGAAAACATGTAATTGACATGGAGACATGAAATCAGAGAATTAATGAGATAACAGTCACGTTGTCCTGTCTGTTGGTGTGACATAGTCCTGGGATACTGAGAAGGAAGGGAATTGGGAGAGAGAAGCACCTCCTGTTTGCGTCTTTCTTTCTCTGATGGTGGAGGTTGGGAGGATGACAAAAATAAAATAATTTTTAAAAAGTGAGATGTCTTTGAAGAGAATGGTCCAAAGTCTTTGTGGGGATGGCTGAGACTGTCATCGGTTGGATGTACAGCTTAATTGCTCCCTCCTGCAATCTTATATTCTTCCATCCCCAAAGATATTGATCTGAAGGCACTCCCAAATATAGATTCTGCATATTAAATTGCTTTGCATAGTCTGTTCCAGAAAACTCAATCTGGATTTTTCTTAGCTGAAAAGAGACATGACTGAAACAGGCTGCGACTGAAGGGAGACAATAAATGAAGCAAAGAGGCTTCTTTTTTTTTATTGCATTTTAGGTTTTGGGGTACATGTGAAGAATATGTAAGACTGTTGCATAGGTACACACATGGCAGTGTGGTTTGCTGCCTTCCTCCCCATTACCTATATCTGGCATTTCTCCCCATGTTATCCCTCCCCAACTCCCCATGTGCAGAAAGCAAAGAGACTTCTTAGGAGGCAATCTTTGGGAGTTTGTCTGAGCTTGAGATGCTCCATTCTGATGGGTGGAGGGAAGATCACAGTTAGGGCCTGGGAGGAGGAAGACTCTGAGAATCTGGCATGAAAGAGTCCAAAGGGCTGGGGGTGGAAGCTACAGTTATTGCAGGAGATGTTCTCTGTATTGCCCTTTGCCTGGGACAGGTTCTGGGTCTTGTTTGCAAGGTAGGAGCTATGTGCTTCCAGCACTGAGTGAACAGCTTTCCCACAGATTTGTCCCCTGAGACTGTCCCTTGTGTATTCTGGGGGCACTGAACCCCAGGGTGCTCAGCATCCATGGAATACTTGTGGATTTAGTTTGGAGAGGGGGCTATAACATTTACATTATGTAGATGATTATTTCACAGACTGATGAAATCATTGTTATAGATTAATAGTCTGCAATATAAAACTATTACTTAAACTTACACTGTTCAAGAAAAACTAAATTTGACTTCTAAAAGCAGACAGCAATAAACTTGGACCTTGGGAAAAGGTATGGGGTCTTGGATACAAATCTTTTCTTGTCCTCAAGTCTTGTGACATAAGGGATTCTATTCCATATTGGCTCTGTAACTTACTAGCTATGTGACTTTAAACAAGCTGTCAGTCCATTTTATGCTGCTATAACAATACCACAGACTGGGTAATTTAAAATGAACAGAATTTCATTTGGCTCATACTTCTGAAGGCTCGGAAGTCCACTAGCATGGCAATAGCATCTGGTGAGAGCCTCTGTGCTGAGTCTTCCCACAGGGGAAGGTGAAGGGCAACAGAGGGTGGGAGCAAAAGGAGAAGGGGACCAAATAATATCTCCTTTCTTTCTTTTCCTTTTTTCTTTTTCTTCTTTTTTTTTTTTTTTTTGAGACAGAGTCTCACTCTGTTGCCCAGGCTGGAGTGCAATGACACCATCTCAGCTCACTGCAATCTCCACCTCCCAGGTTCAAGCTATTCTTCTGCCTCAGCCTCCCAAGTAGCTGGGATTACAGGTGTATGCCACCATGTCCAGCTAATTTTTAAAATATATTTAGTAGAGACGGGGTTTTACCACGCTGGCCAAGCTGGTCTCGAACTCCTAACCTCATGATCCACCCACCCTGGCCTCCCAAAGTGCTGGGATTACAGGCATGAGCCACTGCACCTGGTCAAATATCTCCTTTCTAATCAGGAACACACTCCTGCTATAACTATCATACTGACTTGATAGCAGCATTAATCTATTCATGAAGGTAAAGCCCTTATGACCTACTCACCTCTTAAAGTTCCCACCTTTCAACAGTTTTACTGGAGATTAAGTTTCCAACACATGAACTTTGGAGGACACATTTAAATCATAGCATCAAGTTATTTAATCTCTCTGAACCTCTTGTCTCCTCTGTAAGATGTAAATGATTACACTACTGGGTAGTCCTCCTCACTGGGTTGTGAGAAACAAATGAGATACTGAGGTGCCCATAGTGCATTGTTGGGGCTCAAAACACAATATCCCAAAGTATGGCACTTTGGCATGCTAAGTACTTTAAAGGAGATTGGAAGGTCTCAGAAGCAGCCTCAGAACCAAAGTCTCTCTTTGACCTTCTCCTACCCTCCTATCTCTCACCCTTCTCACAACCAGTCCCCGATGTGAGTCATAGAAACCAGAATTCCTTTTCCTCAAGGTGGGTCATAGAAATTAGACCCCCTCTCCTGCAAAGCAAGCTATAAAACCTAGAAAGATTATTCTCTTCCTTCTTCCATTTCCCTTGAAGACCTTCATTCAAGAGGGGTCCTGCCCCATATCCAGGAGGAAGGAATGCTATTCAGAGAGATGAAGAATCTGAACAGACAGGACTGGCTGGGTTTCCCCCTCCCCAGTCTGTTATCACTAAATCATGCCTTCTGTCCAATCGCATTTCTACATGGAGGCCATTCCTCATCAAACCTGAACATAAAAACAGTTTTCCTTGGATCTTTATTTCTGAAGGCTGCCATGTCACATAAAACTTTGATTAAGTAAATGTGTTAAGATTTTCTCTTGTTAACCTGTCTTTTGTTCTAGGAGTGTCAGCTGTGATCCTTATGACGGGTGAGGAAAGGCATCCCACCTTTCTGCCCCTACAGCATAAGCTGTTAAATGACAGAGAAACCTGGCCTGAGTATTGTGGCCTCATGATTCTCTCTGGGATAAGTGTCGCCAGGATAAGAAGTAGGATTCGGATAACTGAACCTTTCTATCAAGAAGACTTTCCCAGCCAGCTGTGAAAATTCTCACCATTGAACCCTGAAGCCCTTGTTATACTTTTTTGTTAACAGAATTTGTTTCAGATAAAAACTAATCCTGTGATTTGACTAGACTGAAAAACAAGAAAGGGAATGCTCTGATATTGAGTGTCCATGATGTGCCAAGAACTGTGCTGGGTGTTTTAAATATATCATCTCAGATTCAGATAATATTCCTATATTTCTGTTAGAAAAATTTGTAAAAGACTTTGAAATGAAAAAAAAAATACTGCTGAGTGTAAAAATTCTAGTACAACCTGCCAGGTTATCCGACTCTGTTGAGGCCTGTATATTTCATTGACTTTGAGCTATTTTACAACCCTGTAAGTCCTGGAAAACTTATAGTAATGTAAATGATTCCCAGCCATAGAAATGCAAGTGAAGTGTACCTCTTGGAGACACAGTTGATTATTGCCCACTGGTTATTGTTCAATTCTGCAAATATTTGTAAATTTATTTTAGCATTCCTGATTGCCTATACATGTATGTTCTTTGAATTATCCTTCAAGTTGTTGTTACATCTTATTGGTTCCATTGTTAACAAATAAGTTAAATAAAATCTCTGACATGTAGTCATTTTATGTTTATCTAAGAGTCATGATTTTACCACTTAAAAATTATCTTTTAATACTACATATCAGAAAATTATGAGACACTTTGCCCAAGGTCACAGAGCTGGAAAGTTCAGAGCTGGGATTTGACCTTGGGTCTGCCTGGTTCTTTTCACATTATGGAGCTGCTTCTACGTGCTGTGTCACAATGATTCACATGTGGTCTTTTCTTTCTTGCTTTTTGTGTGTCCTGGAGCAGTGAAGAGTTGGTTACTGGGCCTCCCATTTAAGAGTAACTACTTTTTTCCAGGAATGAAGGAGCAGGGTCAGACGGTTCTGGGCATGACAATTCATGTGATGGACTGAGGAGTAAGGGATGCACTCAGTAGTAGGGTCAAATGGAGAAGGGTGTGGGTGTCAGGATAGAAATGAGAAGGGATAGAGAGGAGAAACGTCCAGAAATCCAAGCTGGTTCCCCTATTACTGCCCTGCCTTTATCATCATATTCTAGCCTCTGCCATATCCAGACCAGAATTCTCCCTGTAAACAGAGTGGTGATTAGAAAAATCCCTCTCTCAGTTATAATATCTTCTGTTCCATTATAATTCCACTGAACAGGAGATATTATAATACAAGTAGGTTCCTAATTGAGCCAACTTGAATTTTCTCTCTTCTTTTTGTGGTTTGTTATGCTAATGGCCTATCAATTTTATTTACCTTTTCAAAGAACCTGCTTTTAGTTTCATTTATCTTTTGTTTGTTTGTTTCAATTTCATTTAGTTCTGCTCTCATCATGGTTATTTCCTTTCTTCTTCTGGGTTTGGGTTTGGTTTGTTCCTGTTACTCTAGTTCCTTGAGTGTGATCTTAGATTGTCTGTTCTCTTTCAGACTTTTTGGTATCGGCATTCAGGGCTATGAACTTTCCTCCTAGCACTGCCTTTGCTGTATTCCACAGGTTTTGAAAGGTTGTGTCACTATGTCGTTCAGTTTGAAGAATTTTTTAATTTCCATCTTGATTTCATTTTTGACTCGATCATCATTCAGGAGCAGGTTATTTAATTTCCATAAATTTGCATGGTTTTGATGGTTCCTTTTGGAGTTGATTTCAAATTTTATTCCACTGTGGTCTGAGAGTGCTTGATATAATTTCAATTTTCTTAAATTTATTGAGGCTCGTTTTATGGACTATCATATAGTCTGTCTTGGAGAAAGTTCCATGTGCTGTTGAATAGAATGCATATTCTGTAGTTGGGTAGGATGTTCTGTAAATATCTGTTAAGTCGATTTGTTCCAGGGTATAGTTTAAATCGATTATTTCTTTGTTGACTTTCTGTCTTCTTGACCTGTCTAGTGCTGTCAGTGGAGTACTGAAGTCCCCTATTATTATTGTGTTGCTGTCTACCTCATTTCTTAGGTCTATTAGTAATTTTTTAAATAAATTTGGAAGCTCCAGTGTTAGGTGCATATATGTTTAGGATTGTGGTATTTTCCTTTTGGACAAGACCTTTTATCATGATAAAATATCCGTCTTTTTTTTTTTTTAACTGATGTTGCTTTGTTCTCACTGGTAAGTGGGAGCTAAGCTATGAGGATACAAAGGCATAAGAATGACACAATGGACGTTGGGGACTGAGGGGGAAAGGGTGAGAAGGGGTTGAGGGATAAAATACTATAAATTGGGAAGATGGCAGAATAGGAATAGCTCTGGAGTGCAGTTCCCAGGAAGAACAATGCAGAGGGTAAGTGATCGTTACATTTCCAAACAAGTTTTTACTGCCCAAAGACCAGGAGATTCCTGGGCTGAAAAGTACCACAAGTTTCCAGCACAGCTGTTCCAGCCAGCACCATGGGTTTTTGCATAAAAATTCACACAAATCTGGGTGGCCATTTCAACTGGCCCCTGAAACACCTGGGAGACAGAGCCACTCATTCAATTGAAAAAGAGGGGGCTGAAACAGGGAGCCAGGTGATCTGGCTCAGCAGGTCACACCCGCACAAAGACCAGCAATCTGAAATGCTCAGGATTGAGAGTTTTGCAGAAACTGCAGCTGGACCTCGGATGGTCCAGCTCAGTGGGGGAAAAGGCATCTGCCATTACCAAGGCAGTCCACCACATCAAAGCAGCCATTATGAGGCAATCCACCATTACTGAGGCAGTCTGCCATTACCAAGGCAACCCACCATTACTGAGGCAGTCTGCCATTACCAAGGCAACCCACCATTACTGAGGCAGTCTGCCATTACCAAGCCATCCACCATTACTGAGGCAGTCTGCCATTACCAAGGCAACCCACCATTACCGAGGCAGTCTGCCATTACCGAGGCAGACCACCATTACTGAGACAGTCCGCCATTACTGAGGCAGACCACCATTACCGAGGCAGTTCTAATTATACCTCTGTAAACAAAACCACACAGAAGTTTACGCAACAGCTGGGCAGAGCCCATGGCAGCTCAGCAACACCTCTGCTGGCAGATTGTGACTAGACTACCTCCTTGCTGCATAGGACATCTCTGAAAAAAAGGCAGCAGCATGTCAGGAACTTATAAATAAAGCCCCACCCTCCCAGGACAGAGCACCTGGGAAAAGAGGCAGTTATGAGATTCGCTGGAGCAGACTTAAATGTACCTGCCCAGCATCTCTAAATGGAACAACGGAGCTCCCAGCACAGCACTCGAGCTCCTATGAGGGAAAAGACGGTCTCTTCAAGCAGCTCCCTGACCCCTGTATATGCAAAGAGACACTTAATAAAGGAGATCTGAGGCTGACATCTAGTGGGAACCTTCTGAGACGAAGTTAAGAGAAGAAGAAACTGGCAGCAACCCTTACAGTTCTGCAGCTCCCACAGGTGATCCCCAGGCAAACAGGATCTGAAGTGGACCTCCAGCAGTCCTGCACCAGAATGGCCTGTTAGAAGGAAAACCAAAAAACAGAAATACCTTCAACAGCAACAAAAAGGACTTCCACTCAGAGACCCCATATGAAAGTCACCAACCAGAAAGACCACAGGTAGATAAATCCACAAAGATGGGAAGAAACCAGTGCAAAAAGGATGAAAACACCAAAAACCAGAACACTTTTCAAGGGATCACAACTCCTCAACAGCAAGGGTACAAAGCTGGATGGAGAGTAAGGCTGAGGAATTGATAGAAACAGGCTTCAGAAGGTGAGTAATAACAAAATTCTCAGAGCTAAAAAGAACACGTTCTAACCCAATGCAAAGAAACTAAGGACCTTGAAAAAAGGTTAGATGAAATGCTAACTAGAAGAAACAGCTTAGAGAGTGGTATAAACGACTTGATGGAGCTGAAAAACACAGCACAAGAACTTTGGAAAGCATACACAAGTTCCAATAGCCGTAATGACCAAGCAGAATAAAGGATATCAGAGACTGAAGATCAACTCAATGAAATAAAACAAGAAGACAAGATTAGAGAAAAAAGAATGAAAAGAAATGAACAAAGTCTCCAAGAAATACGGGATTATGTGAAAATATCTAATCTGCATTTGATAGGTGTACCTGAATGTGATAGAGACAATGAATCCAAGCTGGAAAACACTCTTCAGGATATTATCCAGGAGAACTTCCCCAACCTAGCAAGGCAGGCCAATATTCAAGTCCAGGAAATACAGAGAACACTACAAAGATATTCCTCAAGAAGAGCAACCCCAGGACATATAATTGTCAGATTCTCCAGGGTTGAAATGAAGGAAAAAATGCTAAGGGCAGCCAGAGAGAAAGGTTGGGTTACCCACAAAGGGAAGCCCATCAGATTCACAGCAGATCTCTCAGCAGAAACCCTGCAAGCCAGAAGAGAGTGGGGGACAATATTCAACATCCTTAAAGAAAAAAACTTTCAACCTAGAATTTCTTATCCAGCCAAACTAAGCTTCATAAGTCAAGGAGAAATAAAATCCTTTATGAAAAAGAAATTGTTGAGAGATTTTGTCACCACTACGCCTGCTTTACAAGAGCTCAAAAAGAAGCACTAAACAAGGAAAGGAACAACCAGTACCAACCACTCCAAAAATGTACCAAAGGGTAAAGACCATCGACACAATGAAGAAACTGGGTCAAGTAATGGGCAAAACAACCAGCTAGCATCAAAATGGCAGGATCAAATTCACACATAATATTACCCTTAAATGTAAATGGCTAAATGCCCCAATCAAAAGACACAGACTGGCAAATTGGATAAAAAGTCAAGACCCATTGGTGTGCTGTATGCAGGACATTTCATGTGCAAGGACACACATAGGCTCAAAATAAAGGGATGGAGGAAGATTTATTAAGCAAACGGAGAGCAAAAAAAAAGCAGGAGTTTCAATCCTAGTCTCTGATAAAATGTACTCTAAAGCAACAAAGATCAAAAGAGACAAAGAACAACATTACACAATGGTAAAAGGATCAATGCAACAAGAAGAGCTAATGACCCTAAATATATATGCACCCAATACAGGAGCATCCAGATACATAGGGCAAGTTCTTAATGACTTACAAAGAGACTTAGACTCCCACACAATAATAGTGGGAGACTTTAACACACCACCTTCAATATTAGACAGATCAATGAGACAGAAAATTAACAAGGATATCTAGGACTTGAACTTAGATCTGGACCAAGCGAACCTAATAGACATTTACAGAACTCTCCACCCCAAATCCACAGAATATACGTTCTTCTCAGCATCATATCACACCTACTCTAAAACTGACCACATAATTGGAAGTAAATTACTCCTCAGCAAATGCAAAAGAATGGAAATCATAGCAAACAGTCTCTCAGACCATAGTGCAATCAAATTAGAACTCAGGATTAAGAAACTAACTCAGAACTGCACAGTTTCATGGAAACTGAACAACTGGCTCCTGAATGTTAACTAGATAAATGATGAAATGAAAGCAGAAATAAAGATGTTCTTTGAAACCAACAAGAATGAAGATACAATGTACCAGAATCTTGGACACATTTAAAGCAGTGTCTAGAGGGAAATTTATAGCAATAAATGCCCACATGAGAAGCAAGGAAAGATCTAAAATTGACATTCTATCATCAAAATTGAAAGAGCTAGAGGAGCAACATAAAAAAAAACTCAAAAGCTAGCAGAAGACAATAAATAACTAAGATCAGAGCAGAACTGAAGGAGATAGAGACACAAAAAAACCTTCAAAAAATCAATAATTCCAGGAGCTGGTTTTTTGAAAAGATCAACAATATAGACAGACCACTAGCCAGATTAATAAAAAAGAAAAGGGAGAAGAATCAAATAGATACAATAAAAAATGATAAAGGGGTTATCACCACAGATTCCACAGAAATACAAACCACCATCAGAGATTACTACAAACAATTCTATGCACATAAACCAGTAAACCTGGAAGAAATGGATAAATTCCTGGACACGTGTATCCTCCCAAGCCTAAACCAGGAAGAAGTTGAAACCCTGACTAGACCAATAATAAGAGTTGAAGTTGAGGCAACAATTAATAGCCTACCAACCAAAAAAAGCCCAGGTCCAGATGGGTTCACAGCTGAATTCTACCAGACATACAAAGAGGAGTTGCTACCACTCCTGCTGAAATGATTCCAAACAATACAAAAAGAAAGAATCCTTCCCAAATCATTCTATGAGACCAACATCAACTTGATACCAAAACCTGGCAGAGACTCAACAAAAAAAGAAAACTTCAGGCCAATATCCATGATGAAAACAGATGCAAAAATCTTCAATAAAATACTGGCAAACCAATTGCAGCAGCACATAAAAAAGCCTATCCATCGTGGTCAAGTAGGCTTCATCCCAGAGATGCAAGGCTGGTTCAACATACACAGGTCTATAAACGTAATCCATCACATAAACAGAACCAAAGACAAAAACCACATAATTATCTCAACAGATGCAGAGAAGGCCTTTGACAAAATTCAACAGCGCTTTATGCTAAAGACTCTGAATAAACTGGTATCGATGGAACATATCTCAAAATAATAAAAGCTACTTATGACAAACCCACAGCCAATATCACACTGAATGGGCAAAAATTGGAAGCATTCCCTTTGAAATCTGGCACTAGATAAGGATGCCCTCTCTCACTACTCCTATTCAATATAGTATTGGAAGTTCTAGCCAGAGCAATCAGGCAAGAAAAAGAAATAAAAGTATTCAATTAGGAAAGGACGAAGTCACATTGTTTCTATTTGCAGATGACATGATTGTATATTTAGAGGACCCCGTTGTCTCAGCCCAAAATCTGAAAGTGATAAGCAACTTCAGCAAAGTCTCAGGATACAAAATCAATGTGCAGAAATCACAAGCATTCCTATACACCAATGACATACTAACAGACAGCCAAATCAGGAGCAAACTCCCATTCACAATTTCTACAAAGAAAATAAAATACCTAGGAATACAACTAACAAAGTATGTAAAGACTTCTTCAAGGAGAACTACAAACCACTGCTCAAAGAAATAAGAGAGGACACAAACAGATGGAAAAACATTCCATGCTCATGGTTAGGAAGAATCAATATCATGAAAATGACCATATTGCCCAAAGTAATTTATAGAGTCAATGCTGTTCCCATCAAGCTACCAATGACCATCTTCACAGAACTGGGGAAAAAAAAAAAAAACACCTTAAATTTCATATGGAACCAAAAGGGAGCTCTCATAGATAAGAAAATCCTAAGCAAAAAGAACAAAGCTGGAGGCATCACACTACCGGACTTCAAACTATACTACAAGGCAACAGTAATCAAAACAGCATGGTATTGGTACCAAAACAGAGACATAGAACAATGGAACAGAACAGAGGCCTCGGAGGCAACGTCACACATCTACAATGATCTGATCTTTGACAAACTTGACTAAAACAAGCCATGGGGAGAGGATTCCTTGTTTAATAAATGGTGTTGGGAAACTGGCTAGCCATGTGCAAAAAGCAGAAACTGGACCCCTTCCTGACACATGACACTAAAATTAACTCCAGATGCATTAAAGACTTAAACATAAGGCCTAACACCATAAAAACCCTAGAAAAAAAACCTAGGCAAAACCATTCAGGACATAGGCATAGGCAAGGACTTGATGACTAAAACACCAAAAGCATTGGTAACAAAAGCTAAAATAGACAAATGGGATCTAATTAAACTCCAGTGCTTCTGTACAGCAAAAGAAACAATCATTAGAATAAACCGACAACCAACAGAATGGGAAAAAATTTTTGCAATCTACCCTTCTGACAAAGGGCTAATATCCAGAATCTACAAAGAACTAAAACACATTTACAAGAAAAAAACAAACCCATTCAAAAGTGGGTGAAGGATATGAATGACACTTTTCAAAAGAAGACATATATGAGGCCAACAAACTTGAAAAAAAGCTTATTATCAGTGGTCATTAGAGAAATGTAATCCCATTTCTCTAATGGGTATATACTGGGTATATACCCAAAGGATTATAAATCATACTATTATAAAGACATATGCACACGTATGTTCATTGTGGCACTGTTTAAAATAGCAAAGACCTGGAACCAATCCAAATGCCCATCAATGGTAGACTGGACAAGGAAAATGTGGCACATATATACCATGGAATACTGTGCAACCATAAAAAATGATGAGTTTGTGTCCTTCGTAGGGACATGGATGAATCTGGAAACCATTGTTCTCAGCAAACTGACACAAGAACAGAAAATCAAACACCACATGTTCTTACTCATAGGTGAGTGTTGAACAATGAGAACACATGGACACAGGGAGGGGAACATCACACACTGAGGTCTGCTGTGGGTGGCTAGGGTAGGGCCAGCAGTGGGTGGGGAGGTCGTGGAGGGATAACATGGGGAGGGATAACATGGGGAGAAATACTAGATATAGGTGACAGGGTGATGGAGGCAGCAAACCATATTGCCATGTTTGTACCTATGCAACAATCCTGCATGATCTGCACATGTATCCTAGAACCTAAAGCATAATTTAAAAAATAAATAAATAAAACTCTGAAAAAAAAAATAATAAAAGACTATAAATTGGGGGCAGTGTATAC